>BLSH010073927.1:58696-99198 GCA_018402905.1 Glandirana rugosa | reverse complement strand
CTATTATGTCAGTCAAAGTGTAGTATTGTAGTTTTGTCTATGTATTCATAAGTTACAGAAAAAAGTATCATACTGTAATTTAAAAAGTATAATTAAGTTTATGTAGTCTAATAAAGGTTTGATCCAATTCAGAAATTTAGCAATTTAGCAATGAAGTTTATACAATCTTAGAAGATCCCACAAAAGAAAAGGGAAAAAAAATTTCTTTTCTTTTTCTTTTTTCCTTTATTTTTTTTTATTTATTTTTTATTTTTTTCCCCCAAAATTGCAAAGTCTAAAATTACACACCACAACAGAGTCTTGAGCCAAGTAGAACAATGTCAAAAGAATATAATGATGTTATGACATGAACCACTTTAACCCTATCAAGATGAACCGAGTTCTGAGACAACACCACACATTAAAATCTGAAACGTTAAAACCCCCTTTTTTTATTTTTTATTTATTTTTTTTTATTTCCTTTTTTCTTTTTCTTTTCTTTAAAAAAAAGGGAAAAGAAAACACCCTAGAAGATTCTAACATATTTGAAGTAACGATTTAACGATTTAAAGACTTAACCTAGTTTGGAAATAATCTGATGTATTTGAATTAATATGAAAAATTTAATGTCATACTATGAAAAAAGACATTGAATACTTATGTATCTGTTTTGATGTTATGATGTGAAACTGACTGTATTATCTTTACGATGTCAATAAACTCTTATTGAAAAAAAAAAAAAAAAAAGAAACAGGGGCATCTCACTTTAACTGAATCTCCTTTATACCCTATTCTGGATAAACCACAATTTACACCAGGCCTTTGCACTTGGGAACACCAGACTTTTCAAATTGCAGGCCTCATCCAGGCCTCTAATTTTATAGACAGAGATCGCTGACCCACCATAACAGATCTGACCAATGACAACGGACTTTACCGTCTCCCATTTTGGCCGGCCCTATGACTACACCACTTCCTCCACTCTCTTCCCAACCCCACGGTGTTCAGTCGGGACTTAACAACATTCAAGATCTATTGCTCAGAAACAGACCCCTTTCGAGAACATTATCTAAAATGTATGTATTATTAATCTCCCCCCTCGAACAACCACGTCTGTCTTACCTATCAAAATAGGAAGCAAACCTTAACTGTACTTTTACGGAGATTCAAATCCAAAACATCTGTTTCTCTCTAAAGTTGTCTGTCCATTTGTACCAAAATACAGGAAACTAATTTCAAATTACTCACTAGATGGTATTATACACCCGTGAAGCTCCACAACTGTTACCCTACCCCATCCGATCAATGCTGGTCGTGCCATGAGAGCAGAGGAACATTGTTACCCATATTTTGGTCTTGTCCCAAACTAACTCCACATTGGTCCGAACTGTCAACTAAAAATTTACGGAATATCAGGTATGATAATGATCCAGCATTCTTTCTACTCCACGTATCAACCATACCACCTAAAGCATACAAAAAATATATTCTACGACACCTCCTTAATGCAGCCAAGGCATGTATCCCACTCTTTTGGAAAAAAAAATCACCCTCCATCTATAATAAGCTGGTTGCACAAGATTAAAGGAATCAATAGGATGGAGGACTTAATCATCACATCACAACACAAGTGCGAACACTATACTAAGGCATGGGGGCTGTGGAATATGTTTCATCTGTCGGATGAAGGCAAAGCTCTATTGGACCCTTCGGCCCCATCCTGATTATACTCCCCACGTATAATATATCAAGGGTATATCCGCGCTAAAAAAGAAAAAACTCTTTATGACTAGACTCAGGTAGAAATTAATAAATTAGCAGCCAGCCACCAAGGTCTATAGAAAAAACCTAAAATGCAAATGTCAAATCATATAAAGTAGCGGCGCTTCATGTATTGCTATCCACATAACATCCTAGTAAATACATCAATTATATGATAAAAGTCCCAATAATTTCTCAAAGTAAAATAAGATCAAATCCAGTGAAAGGAAGAGCACAAAAGAAAACAATCTTCCAGAAGGGCACCCGATGTAAAAGGGTTAAACGCAAAGTTCATCTGTAGTGTGAACACTAAGCACCTCCACCTCCAGATAATCAGGACTCTTACCAGAAAGATTTGGCTTCCAAACTAATGGAATAGCCAAAACAGCTTTTAGGGATGTGTAAAACTCCCTGGGTTAGGTCAGAGGGGATCCCAGCGGCTTCCTTCACTTAAGATGGATGTTAATCACAGGTCCCACCGGAAAACATAAAACAATATGCACAAGGCAATAGCGTAATTCCGTTTGATAGTTTAATTGTATGCAGTAAAAACATTAGTAAAGCACTCACATTTCAGCAGTAAAAACATCGCATTCAAAGGAACTCCTGGATCTGTATAGTCTATAGCACAAGCGTGCGAGCGCAGCACACACGTCAGAATAGCCCCGCCTACCGGTTTAGTCACAAAATGACTTCTTCCTGGGCGTATCTGCCTGACGTGTGCTGCGCATTGAAAAGCATCCCGGAGTGTGGGCGGAAGTGAATCTAAATGCCCACACATAGGGGTGGTAAAAAAACGTCTGATCCAGATGCAACTCATATTTAATAAAGTATTAATCTATGATAAAAGCAGATGTCTCTAATCTCCCCACGTGCTTAAATCAAATCAATGGAGGTTTGTGGTCCCTGGCCCCACCGCCTCCCCGTGAGCTCCCCCTTCACTTCTCACCTCTCCCCTTTCTCACCTCCCCCCTACTCACCCTCTGTCGCTAATTCCCCTCATATTCTTTTCCCCTCCTCCTCTCTTTGTTCTCTCCCCCCATTTTTAGAAAATGTATACTGTGCTTGGGTAGGAGCTTTTCAATTTTTTCTTTAGCAGTATCAAGTAGAGAGCAGGAGATTCCCCACCCCGGGGGAGAGGTCCTCAATGGGATGCAATACAATGTGGACAATTTTACTGTTATAAAGCAGTCTAGTATGTGATAAGCTAATCATTGTATCACTGAACTATGCACAAGATCCCCTATATTTCATGGCTCTGTATATTATATTTAATTTTATGTATTGTCTTTCTCCTACTAGAAATTAATAAAACTTATATATGAAAAAGAGATATGGACAAAGCATTTTTGGCTGTCACAGGAGTACATTTACTTTTTTCTCCTATGACCCAGAGTCAGCTGATGGCGAGTAATTGCCCACTATCAGCTGATGGTCCAAGCAAGGGAAGGATCCTAACAATATTGTTGGGGTCCACCTTGCTTTCTGATTAACAGTTGGTTCCTCTTTTTAGCATGCTTCTGAGAGCTGGAGCCAGCCACTTCCACACTCTCCCCAGCCTGGTGTTCCAGTGAGAACTGGAGTAGCAGAGCAGAGAGCCACTGCACACCACTGCAAGTAGACTGAGAACTGAGCAATAAGTGATCATGTGATCACTTATTTTTGTCTTACTTTCAATAAGTTTTTATGTTAGGATGCAAAAAGGACATATGCATACAAATATCAAAAATGAACACGCCGGTGGAGAATACAATTGAGTCATTGACTGTCATGAAAGGAGACAATGTCACAGTGTTACATCGAAATTCCTTCGGCACCCCTAATGGGATCCAACTGTGCTCAGGGGAACTCCGACGAATCACTGAGCTGATTGTATAACATTCAAAAAAAAATTATACTTTTAGTCTAAGGATAATAAACAAAGAGCCGCTAGCATCATGGATAATCAATAGCTTACACGCCCTTATGATTGAAGAATCAAAACTAGAAAAAAGGAAGCAGAGAGACAGAGGAAAAGAGAAAAAGGGTTGAAAGGGGGTCAATAGGGGGAAGAAAAGATGGAGAGCCAGTCTACAGGGAAAGTTTAATGGTGCGGTCCCGATGGAATACCTGGTGTCAGTGAGATGCCCATGAAGTGAGCCCAAGGTTCCCAGGTGGTCTCAAATTTCTTACTATTGTCTGCCAAAGAGCTTGCTAATTTCTCTTGGATCATGATCCATGAGATTTCATTTTTCACTGCCGCGAAAGATATTTTAGGCTGTTTCCATGCCTTTGCAATGGTCAGCTTAGCACCTAGGAGTATGAAGCTAATAAGATTACAAGTGAGTTTGGGAATAGTGGGAAAGTCAAGGCCAAATAGTGTTATAGCTGGGTTCCTGGGGATCTGGTGAGAAGTCACCTTGAAGATAAGATTGAAAATATTTTTCCAGAAGGTCCTAATTCTAGGACATTCCCAGCAGATGTGAGACATAGTTCCTCTGATCCAGCACTCCCGGAAACATAGGGGACTAGTAGAAGCATACATTGAGGCCAGTCTGGAGGGAGCAAAGTACCATCTGGTTGTCACTTTGATAGAGGCTTTCATCAGAATGATGTTGATCAGGCCTTTGAGCGCTTTGACTTATGCTAGTTGCCAACTTTCCAGGCTCCACTCCCTGTTAAGATCATTCTCCCAGGCAGACATGTTAGGTAGTTTGGTGGACGGTTGGGCAAGTGATAGATGTATTGTAGAAATACCACCCCTTTGAATCCCTGGTTGGCCACACCAGCATTCATAATCTGTACAAACAGATGTCACATGCCCCCACCTATAACTGGCCATTACAGTAAGGAGCACTGGAAGGGCAGACGCATGTCAAACAAAAACCAAAGAATTTCCAAGCTCAACTTACTGACCAGCTTGTGACCAACCGAATTAACCTGGCTAACAGTATGTGTTAAAAACAGGGGTTTGGTTACACACATTTGCAAATGCATGTGTAAGCTGCAGGCCGGCGACAAGGCATCCTGTATACTGCAGAACCTATCTCTGTATAAGAGTCTCCACAATGGAAGCACATGCATTTAATGGATAGCTGTAGGGCAGGTGACTGGAGGAGCCCAACCCTCCTTAAAGGTACAGGAACACACTGAACACTCAGCACATTGCGCAATGGCTAAGGTGTCAGTGTTCATAATCTGTGAATTCAGGAAGATTAGGTTTATTGTGCCACACTTTATGGATGAAGTGGAGAATTTGCTGGAGGCGGAAGTGTTCACTTGCTGGTAACTCGAGATTTTTAATGCAGAAAGTCTTAGTGATGGGCCCTGAGGCAGTGAAGTAATGACCAATTTGGAACATCCCTTTGTCTAGCCACCATTTAAAAGATTTTATGTCCAGACCTGGGGGGAAAACCGGATTGTGAAAGATATGAGCTAAGGGGAGAGCTTTTGAGACTAGGGAGGGAAGCTCTTTAAGTTTATCCCATAGGGACAGAGAATGAGAGAGTATGGGGCAGAGGATTGGCGGGCGCTCCCTGGGAGGTGTCCAGAGTAGGAAGTCGAGGGTGTATGATGGAACCGCTTGCCTCTCTATCGAAATCCAGTCAGGCTTCTGTAGTCTAGAGTAGATTGTTGACAATTGCGTTAGTCTGGCCGCCTGGTAATACCATAATAGCTTCGGGAGACCCAGCCCCCCCCTCTTAATTGGATGGAAAAGAGTTTTTCGGGGAAGTCTAAACCCCTTCCCTCCCCAAATGAATTTAATGATTTTGCTTTGGAAGGTGTTTAAGTGGTCTTTCCTGATTGCTATCGGGAGGGCCCTAAACAAGTATAGCAGACTAGGAAATAGGGTCATTTTTATGGAATGAATCCTGCCTAACCAAGAAAGATTCCCCTTGGCCCAGTCTTGCATGTCCTGTTCCAATTTTTTATAGGCTGGGGGAAAGTTAGCTTCATATAAAAGTTTGACTTTGGCCGTTAAAGTGACCCCTAAGTAGTTAATGGCGGATTCGCTCCAAAGGAACCTGAAGGTATTTTTCAGGTGGGAGATCATATCCGGGGGGAGATATATATTTAAAGCCTGGGATTTGTTTAGATTCACCATCAGACCAGAGATAAGAGCAAAGTTATCTAGTACATTACAGAGATTAGGGATGGAGGTTGTTGGGAACGTCAAAAAGAGTAAAATGTTGTCCACGAACAATCCACATTTGTGCATCTGGGGGCCACATTGGACTCCCAGTATGTCTGGGTTGGAGCGGATGGCTATGGCCAGGGATTCTATTGCTATTGCAAAGACAAGGGGGGAAAGGGGGCACCCCTGTCTCGTGCCTTTAGCAATGTCTATGAAATCAGAGTAAAAGCCCTTAAGTCTAATTTGTGCCTTTGGGAACGAATAAAGCGTGCGTAAGACGCCCAGGAATCTCTGGCCAAAGCCCCATCTCCCTAGTACCTGGAAAAGATAGGGCCAAGAGACGGAGTCAAAAGCCTTCTGAAGGTCTAATGACAACATCATCCCTTTTTGTTTGGGTCCTCCGTCCCAGTTAGAACGAAGCAGGGAGATTAGGTCTATAGCTCTTCTAATTTGGTCAGGCCCCTGATTCCCTGGGATGAAGCCCACTTGATCTTTATGTATATATTGGTCTATAATGGAAGCCAGTCTATTTGCCAGGATATTTGTCATAATTTTTAAGTCATTATTTATAAGAGAAATTGGCCTATAATTGTTGACTTCTTCTGGGTTTTTCCCTGGTTTGGGGATGACTGAAATAAAGGCTGTATTTAAATGTGATTCTAATGGGTCCCCGTTCGTTTTGGAATTAAAGAATTTAGTAAGGTATGGAGCAAGTGTTCTGGCAAAAGCTTTATAATAGCCTATAGAGAAACCGTCTGGTCCCGGAGCTGAGCCTTTCTTAAGGTCCCCTATAACCCCCAACACCTCCTCCACTGAGAACTCGGCTTCCAACAGATTCTTATGGTCTGTGGATAAGGAGGGTAGAGGGAGGTCATCAAGGAAGGCGCTAGCCCCCGTGTTAACCCTTATTGGGGCAGAGCTGTACAAACGGGAGTAGAACTCCTGGAAGGCTTTCAGGACTTTTTCAGGTTTAGTTGTAGGGGGTTGTCCAGGGACTTTTATTTTGGGTAAGGCTAGTACTTTAGGGTGTGGGGTCAGTTTCGAGGCTAACATAGGTCCCATTTTGTCCCTATGGGAGTAGAACTTGGCCCCGCTCCATCTATAGTGTTTTTCAGCTCGTGCGGTTAGGACCAAATTTAATTCTACCCTGGCCACATCTAGTTGTGCTATAGATACGCTTGGAGAGTCTTTCTTATGTTTATACTTCAAAGAAGCGTAGGATTTCTCTAATCTTTCAATATCGAGAAGCCTTTCCTTCTTGATTTGAGAAGCTATCTGAATTATTTTCCCCCTTATGGTGGCTTTATGAGCCTCCCAAAGGGTTTCCGGCGACACCTCTCCACCCTCATTTAGTGTGAAATAATCTTTAAGACAGGTTTCTATTTTAGTTGCCCTGACCGGGTCATTTAGGATTGACTCGTTGAGGCACCAGGGTCCTTGGGGTGCTTTCCTGGGGCCTCTGATGAAGAGAGCAATTACGATGGAGTGGTCAGAGCAGACCGTGTCTATTATGTGGGATTTTGTAACGCCAGGAACGAGGTTTGGGGAAACAAGTAAATGGTCAATTCTGGAGTAGAATAGATGGGCAGAAGAGTGTAGTGAGTGAGTGTAATCCTGTTTTGTTGGATTTAGTTCCCTCCAGATGTCAGTCAGTCCATGTGCGTGTATACACTTAGCAATTTTCAGGCTGGCCTTAGTTGGGCGGGTGAGTTGTGTAGACAGTGATTTGGACTTATCTAGACTTTGATCAAAAGCAGTATTGGAGTCACCACCAATTACAATTTTCCCTTTAACAGTGGAGTGATAGTCTTAACAGGGATAAAAAAAAGTTTGCTTGGTCTCTGTAAGGGCATAGTACTTAACAAACGTATATAGTTGGTTTTCCATAGTCCCTTTTACCAGGCGAAATCTACCTTCTGGGCCTATATGTTCTGAGTGTAGGGTGAAGTTGCAATGTTTTGAAAATAGAGCAACCCCTCTGGTTTTGTCTGTTGCATTGGCTAAGAAAAAGGTGGGGAAGTGAGCGTGTAGGAATTTGGGTTTATATCTATTTGGGAAGTGGGTTTCCTGGAGTAGGATAATATCAAGTTTAAGTGAACAATAAATATCAAAAATGTTTCTTCTTTTGATTGGGGAGTTTAACCCTTGGGCATTATGGGTAGCTATTTTCATGTGTTGTAGTGTGGTCCTAGTTTGGGCCATGGTTTCTAAGTGGGGGGTATGAATTGCTACAAATATCATCATCACTTACCCTAGGGCATCTTTTGGCTTCGCAATCCCCGGTGAAGACCTCCAGTAAAGTTGTTCGGTAGGATACTATAAAAGATTGCAGACCCTGTAGACTGGCTAGAGAAGATAAAAAAGTTAAGGTAGGGATAAAAGACAGGAAGAGCAGAGAAGAAAAAGACAGCCTCTTAAGAGACCTGAAGGATGGAGGAAGAAAGAATGCCCCCCCATCCATAGACCAATAGTCGTTTAGCCCCATAACAGGGACAAAACGGCCGATTGGGAAGACCGTGACTTTGGGATGGGAGAGACACATATATGCCACCTCGGCCGGCGGCTATTCAAAACTTGCTAATCCAAAACCTTGAGTGGGCCACAAATGTGACCAAAATAAGTGAACACAAACATATTGGAGGGCAACCGACTACATCCAGTAGCCCAGTGGGAGTCCCCCTCCCCTGGTGGGGAGAAAGCCCGGGGGGATGAGGGACTCCACCTCAGGGTACCATATAACCTTCTTAGGAACAAAAAGGAAGCAAAGTAAACAAGTTTAAACATTTATGAGCAGAGTAAAGACCTGGTCCTTATAAGGGTGTAGGGGGAGTTGAAAAAGTTAGATGGCCGGGATATAAGGATTTCCCTTAAGGGAGAATGGAACCAGAAAAAAAAAAAACAGGTCAGTAAAATGGGAATATCTTCCTTATTAAGATAGGGATTTGACAACCCAGTGTCCAGGGGGAGGAAGATAAGTAAGGAGACCTGAAGGACTTGTACGTTGTGGTGAACTTGGATAACGTCTCACGGGGGTCTATTGTCCTTAGATCTCTTGGTCCTGGCTTGGTTCCAGACAGGGGTCACAGGGCTGGCAGGAGTCAGACGTTTAGAAGTCCCAGCAGAGGATGAAGCATGATCCATAGCAGTTTCTTGAGATATGAGCTTGAGATCCAGGAGAATTCTTTCTGCTTCTGGGAGATTAGAGAAGGCATAGGTTTTGCCTTTAACGGAGAACGTAACAGCAAAAGGGAATGCCCACCAGTATTATATATCTTTTTGAGAAAGTACTGTTAGAAGAGGTTTGAGGGTTCTTCTGTGCTGGATTGTCGTTGGGGAAATATCTGCGAAGATTTGAATTTGATTTACCCTGCATTGAATTTGGGAAAGGGAGCGGGCTTGTTTCATAACTTCTTCCTTTACCGCAAAGAAATGAGGCTGAACAATAATGTCCCTGGGGGATCCATCCTTCCTTGGGGGGCCTCAAATCCCACCTTGTGGAAGAGCTCTGCATCCGGTGAGGTTCCCTGGGGTCTTAGGGACTGGATGGAGCCAGGTGGAGCCGTCCTGGATGCTCGTGGCAGGCTAAATGTGCGCCGGGCAGCCGAGGTGGTGCGGAGCTCCGGGCTCAAACGTCCATCTTGGAGCTCGCTCACGCGCATGCGTGAGGGGGGCAACTTCCTGTATTCAGAATGCATCAGGCCAGTCACTCGGCATGGGAAGTGGAGACCGAATTTATATCCAGCTTCCAGAAGGATTGGGCAGGCATGGTGGTATATGCATGGTTGCATTGGTCCAAGTTGGACCAACAAAACTATGTATAAAATAACCATAATTGTAATTCATCTTTAATGAATACAGGGCTGCATTAATGTGTGCTTTTATAGCTACCTGAAGTTCAGTTTTGACAAAACTGACATGCCTCTGGCCCGATACAATTACAAGTAACTACAAACATCAAGATTAAACATACACGCTCTGTTAGGGCTTCTTTACAGGTTTGCTGATCCTCTGAAAAGTAATTTGGGGTGTATTGCTTTCCTGGTACGTTTGACAGGTGACAGGTTATTAATTAAAAGCCCACAGCACCATGTTTCAACTGCTTGCATTACACATGGTTGCAGTACAATTGGGCACCGGCTCATTCATTTTAATGGGTCTTGTTTGGCAGCGAAACTGCCTGCTGAATGCAGCTTGTTATATAAACGTTGCAGTGCTTCAATGCGACTAGAAAATCAACCCCAGTGTGTATCAGCATGGCTGCTACCCATGTGGTCCAGCAGTCAGGAGGCTGTAAAATGGTGGCCGAATTGCCTGTTTTGCTACTTCTTGCCCAAATGTGTAAATGAGACCTTGCAGTGACACCTTCATAATTTTTAGAAGAAACCAGCAATCATAGGCACTAGAGTTGAGCGGGCACCTGGATGTTCGGGTTCGTCTGGTTCGGCCGAACTTTGCGGAAAAGTTCGGGTTCGGTACCGAACTTGACCCCGGACCCCGAACCCCATTGAAGTCAATGGTGACCCGAACTTTGGGGCACAAAAATGGCTGTAAATAAGTCCTGGAAAGGGCTAGAGAAAAAAGGATAAAGGATGCAAAATGGGGGTAAGAGTAGGACAAGTGCCCTGCAAACAAATGTGGATAGGGAAATAACTTAAAATCACATAAAAAAATGGGAGGAGGAGGAGGTGATGTGGAGTAGGAGCCTAGAGGTTGACTAGGCCGTGACCGTGGCAGTGTAGGTGGAAGTGGCGGTGGTGGAGGAGGAGGTAACCAACACTGTTTTTTGTTTGTTTGGTTTTTTTTTTTCTAATTGAGGTAGCCCCCAAAATATTGAGACATATTCAAAAAAATCAAGTATACCAATGGCTGTGTGAGGCAGGTCTAAATGTCCATTCTGCACAAGGTACAGACAAGTCTTGTGGGATCCATGCCTGGTTCATTTTAATAAACGTTAGCTTGTCCACGTTGGCTGTGCACAGGCAGCTGCGCTTGTCTGTGATATCACCCCCTGCCTGCTAAACACACATTCAATACACTGGCTGCAGGGCAGGCCAGCACCTCCAAGGCATAAAGGGCAAGCTCAGGCCATGTGCCCAATTTGGAGACACAGAAGTTGAATGGGGCAGATCCATCAGTCAGTACGTGTAGGTATGTGCACACATACTGTTCCACCATGTTGCTGAAATGTTGCCTCCTGCTAAGATGTTGCCTATCAGCTGGTGGTGCTGTTTGTTATGGTGTGCTGCTGACAAAGCTTTTCCACATTTCGGCCATGCTAACCCTGCCTTCTGAGGTGCTGATTTGGCGACCTCTTCCTCCTCCTCCGCCTTGTGCTTCCACAGAGCCCCCTGTGGCATTTGGGAATGCCCTCAGCAGCGCGTCTACCAGCGTGCGCTTGTAGTCGCGCATCTGTCGATCACACTCCAGTGAGGTAATTAAGGACAACATGTTGTCCTTGTAACGGGGATCCAGCAGGGTGGCCACCCAGTAAACGGCACAATTAAAATGTGGGCAACTCGGCTGTCATTGAGCAGGCACTGCAGCATATAGTCGCTCATGTGTGCCAGGCTGCCCAGAGGCAAAGAGAAGCTGTCGTCTGTGGGAGGTGTATCCTCTGTGTCCTCCGTATCCCCCCAGCCACGCTCCAGTGATGCCAAGGAGCTGCGTTGGGTGCCACCCTGCTCTGAACATGGTTCCTCCTCCTCATCATCATTATTGTCCTCCACATCCTCCAGAACTGTGCCCTGGCTTGACATTTTTTTACCTGGCCTATGCTGGTGCAGGAACCCACCCTCCGAGCCACTTGTGAATGACTGGCCTGATAACCGTGGAAATGACCCCTCTTCCTCCTCCTCTTCCTCCTGTGCCACATCCTCTTCCATCATTGCCCGATGAGTTTTTTCAAGGAGACATAGAAGTGGGATAGTAACGCTGAGAACAGAGTCATCAGCACTGGCCATGTTGGCGGAGTACTTGAAACACCACAATATGGTACACAGGTCTCGCATGGAGGCCCACTCGTTGGTGGTGAAGTGGTGCTGTTCTGCAGAATGACTGACACGTGTGTGCTGCAGCTGAAACTCCACTATTGCCTGCTGCTGCTCCCACAGTCTCTCCATCATGTGCAAGGGGGACTTCCACCTTGTGGGCCCGTCGCATAGGAGGCGGTGAGCGGGAAGACGAAAGTTCTGCTGCAGCGCAGACAGGCGAGCAGCAGCAGGGTGAGAACGCTGAAAGCGCGCACAGCCGGCCTGCACTTTCTGCAGCAGCTCTGACATACTGTATCCGGGTAGTTTTTTAGAAATTTCTGCACCACCAAATTCAGCACATGCGCCAGGCAAGGAATGTGCGTCAAACCGGCTAGGCCCAGAGCTGCTATGAGATTTCGACCATTATCGCACACCACCAGGCCGGGCTTGAGGCTCAGTGGCAACAACCACTCATCGGTCTGTTGTTCAATGTCCATCCACAGCTGCTGCGCAGTGTGGGGGTTTATCCCCCAAACATATCAGTTTTAAAACAGCCTGCTATCGTTTCCCCCTGGATGTGCTGAAGTTGGTGGTGAAGGTGTTATGCTGAGCGGATGAGGAGGTGGTAGAGGAGGAGGAGAAGGAGGAAGTGCAGTAGGAGGAGGAGGCAACAGGAGGCAAAGAGAAATGCCCTGCAATCCTGGGTGGCGGAAGGACATGCGCCAAACGGCTAGCCGCCTCAGGCCCACCCGCCACTATATTTGCCCAGTGTGCAGTTAGCGAGATATAGTGTCCCTGCCCATGCTTACTGGTCCACGTATCAGTGGTTATGTGGACCTTGCCACAGATGGCGTTGCGCAGTGCACACTTGATCTTGTCCCCGACTTGTTTGTGCAGGGAAGGGATGGCTCGCCTGGAAAAGTAGTGGTGGCTGGGAACCACGTACTGTGAGACAGACACCGCCATCAGGTTTTTAAAACTGTCCGTGTCCACCAGAATGAATGACAGCATTTCAAAGGCCAGGAATTTTGAAATGCTGGAATTTAGGGCCAGGGATCGTGGGTGGGTAGGGGGGTACTTCCTCTTTCTCTCCAGTGTTTGGGAGATGGAGAGCTGTAAGCTTCCATGGGACCGTGTGGAAATGCTTGGGGACGGTGACGGACGTGGTGGCGTTGCTGTCACATGGTCTGTTTGCTGGGTGGCAGGTGACACTGGCACTGTAGAGGTGGAGGAAGAGGCCGAGGCAACAGCAGAAGAGGAAGCAGGAGGAGGCCGAGACCTTTCTTGGATTTTGAGGTACTTATTCCACTGCAGTAAGTGCTTTGAATTTAGATGCCTGGCCATGCAGGTTGTGCTCAGGTTTAGAACATGTATGCCTCACTTCAGGCTCTCATTGCACAGCGTGCAAACCACTCGTGTCTTGTAGTCAGCACATCGTCTGAAGAACTGCCGTGCCGGGGAATGCCTTTGAGCTGCCTTTGGTGTGCTAGGTTCCTAGGTGCATTGGGTAGTAGCAGGCGTACTGTCAAGGGACACTCGCTCCGCTTTTGCAACCTGCTTCCTCTTTTGCTGTGCTGGTGCCCCTGTGCGACCACCACCTCTTCCTCCAAACTGTACACGTCACTCACAAGACCCTCATTCTATGTGGGGTCTAGGACCTCATCCTCCTCCTCCACATAATCTTCCACCCACCCTTCATCACTGCCCTCCTTGTCAGTCTGCACACTGTGGAAAGCTGCAGCAGTTGGCACCTGTGTTTCGTCTTCATGAGAAACGTGCTGCGCTGGTGTTTCCCTGTCCTCATCCTGAAACAGAAGTGGTTTGGCATCGGTGCACTCAATGTCTTCCACTTCTAGGGCAGGGCTATGTGAATGGCCCACGGAAAGCACACCAGGAGAGTCATCAAAAAGCATAAGAGCCTGTTGCATGACTTAAGGCTCAGACTGCTGGGCTGATATACAAGGGGCTGAGGTTAAAGACGGATGGCCATGGGGTTCCGGTGCCAACTCTGAGCTTTCATCAAGGGACCGGGTGGAAGACAATGTTAAGGAACTGGAGTCATTGTCAGCCACTCAATCTACTATCGCCTGTACTTGTTCTGGCCTCACCATTCTTTGAGCGCCATTCGGGCCTACCATTTAACGTTGAAGGTTCTGTTAGCTATACTCGCACCTGAAGGTGTTTCACTTTTGCGTGTAGCTGGCACATATTGACCACGTCCTCTCCTTGCAACAGGAACTTCACCAACACCACCAAAACCAGCAGCACCACGACCACATCCCTTATATGACACTCTCCTCATTCTGTACATAAATGTAGTACGTAGCACTATTTATTAATACAAAAAAATAGGATAATAAAAATTATTTTATTTTTTTGGAAAGCAGCAGTGTAGACGCACTTTTTTTTTTTGCAAGAAATGCACCGCTCACACCAACAGCAGGAACCTCTCCTTACACCAGTATGGTATGATTTTAGAACAATAATCTGTCCCTCACAGCACCGGCAGGAACCTCTCCCTCTAGCAGTAGGAGATGATTTTAGAACAATAATCTGTCCCTCAAAGCACAAGCAGGAACCTCTCCCTCTAGCACTAGGAGATGATTTTAGAACAATACTCTGTCCCTCACAGGAGCAGCAGTAACCTCTACCTCTAGCAGTAGGAGATGATTTTAGAACAATAACCTGTCCCTCACAGCACCAGCAGGAACCTCTCCCTCTAGCAGTAGGTGATGATTTTAGAACAATAATCTGTCCCTTACAGCACCAGCAGGAACCTCTCCCTATAGCACTGGGGGATGATTTTAGAAAAATAATCTGTCTCTTACAGCACCAGCAGGAACCTCTCTCTATAGCAGTAGGAGATGATTTTAGAGCAATAATCCGTCCCTCACAGCACCAGCAGGAACCTCTCCCTATAGCACTAGGGGATGATTTTAGAACAATAATCTGTCCCTCACAGCACCAGCAGGAACATCTCTCTATAGCAGTAGGAGAGGATTTTAGAACAATAATCTGTCCTTCATAGCACCAACAGGAACCTTTCCCTGTAGCAGTATGTGACGATTTTAGAACAATAATCTGTCCCTCACAGCACCAGAAGGAACCTCTCCCTCTAGCAGTAGGTGATGATTTTAGAACAATAATCTGTCCCTCACAGCACTAGCAGGAGCCTCTCACTCTAGCAGGATGTGATGATTTTAGAACAATAATATGTCCCTCACAGCATCAGCAGGAACACCTCCCTCTAGCAGTATGTGTTGATTTTAGAACAATAATCTGTCCATCCCAGCACCAGCAGGAACCTCTTCCTATAGCACTAGGTGATGATTTTAGAACAATAATTTGTCCCTCACAGCACCAGCAGGAACCTCTCCCTCTAGCAGTATGTGATTATTTTATAACAATAATCTGTCCATCCCAGCACCAGCAGGAACCTCTCCCTCTAGCAGTATGTGATGATTTTAGAACAATAATCTGTCCCTCACAGCACCAGCAGGAACCTCCCCCTCTTGCAGTAGGTGATTTTAGAACAATAATCTGTTCCTCACAGCACCAGCAGGAACCTCTCCCTGTAACACTAGGAGATGATTTTAGAACAATAATCTGTTCCTCACAGCACCAGCAGGAACCTCTTCCTCTAGCAGTAGGAGATGATTTTAGAACAATATTCTGTCCCTCACAGCACCAGCAGGAACCTCTCCCTCTAGCAGTAGGTGATGATTTTAGAACAACAATCTGTCCCTCACAGCACTAGCAGGAACCTCTCCCTCTAGCAGTATGTGATGATTTTAGAATAATCTGTCCCTCACAGCACCAGCAGGAACCTCTCCCTATAGCAGTAGGAGATGATTTTAGAACAATAATCTGTTCCTCAGAGCACCAGCAGGAACCTCTCCCTGTAGCACTAGGAGATGATTTTAGAACGATAATCTGTCCCTCACAGGAGCAGCATGAACCTCTCCCTATAGCAGTAGGAGATGATTTTAGAATAATAATCTGCCCCTCACAGCACCAGCAGGAACTTCTCCCTATAGCAGTAGGAGATGATTTTAGAACAATAATACTTCCCGCACAGCACCAGCAGGAACCTCTCCCTCTAGCAGTATGTGATGATTTTAGAACAATAATCTGTCCCTCACAGCACCAGCAGGAACTTCTCCCTCTAGCAGTAGGAGATGATTTTAGAACAATAATCTGTCCCTCACAGCACCAGCAGGAACCTCTCCCTATAGCACTAGCTGATGATTTTAGAATAATAATCTGTCCCTCTCAGCACCAGAGGAAGCCTCTCCCTATAGCACTAGGAGATGATTAAAAACAATAATCTGTCCCTCACAGCACCAGCAGGAACCTCTCCCTCTAGCAGTAGGAGATGTATTTAGAACAACAATCTGTCCCTCACAGCACCAGCAGGAACCTCTCCGTATAGCACTAGGTGATGATTTTAGAACAATAATCTGTACCCGTTTCCCGTCAATAGCAATCACACACATTTGCTTCTCCATGCGACTTGAGCATAATGCTTTACATGCAATCTGTAAAAACAGAGAAATGCATATTTTCATATAAGCATTATCACTTTGCATGGGTTCATCATTCAGGGGACAATTGGCAGCAATATGTCCCAATGCACTGCATCGGAAGCACTGTATGTGTTATACATCCAGTCCTCTCAAGGGTCCCCAAGACCTTCCTGGCTTCTTTGGCCAGTCTCTAGGTCTAGAGCCCCCAGTCTCTTTAACTGTATCTTTTGCCTCCAGAGACATTGGAGTGGGGCTCAGATGGGCACAACAAGTCCTCAGCAGCCATGTATCTCTCAAAGGAGGTCCACCATTTGACTTGCAGTTTTGGGGTCTCCATGGCTGACCCATTTTCTCAAAGCAGCAGGGAGTTCCCACAGATAGCGTTCCATGATCATGCACTCCACGATCTGGGGACCTGGCAATGTCTCTGGCTGTAGTCATTTCCTGGTAAGGTGAACTAGGACGAACATCTGCTAACGGGGTGGCTTGTTGGTGCGATAGGTCCACTGATGCATGTGTTGGGCCTGGACTGCCATGGTGACCCCCAGGAGTGCGAGTATCTCTGGGTTTAGAATCTAATAGTCCTGGGCCTTATCTGTTTCCAGATCGAAGTGGACTTTTTGGGGTTTGCCGGTCAAGAATGGTGCTAGCAGTCCCGCCCACTGTTCTTTTGGCCATGCAAGAGCGATGCTTTCAAAGGTTGTGACCTACGCCTCCACGTCATGCGTAGGTGTCATCTTCTGCATGTGGTATGAGGCGTGTACCAACCTTGGCTCCACTGTCACAGGAGGTGTGGGCCTCTTTTCTAATTCCAGCAGGGCCTTCGCTACCTCTCACTGAGCTGCAAAAGTCTTGCTGCAGCAGCTTCTGCAACTTATCAGTTGGTTTCCCATTGGGCTGCATTGGCTTGCTGCAAGGCCTTCAACATTTCCTCCATCTTTGGAAGTTGCCACACTGAACTCAACCACGTGCGGGTGATTAGCTTGTGTGGATCACTTTTCAGGTGAAAAGATTCAGCACGGAATTCAGTCTCTTTAAAGTCTGGCGGCTTGCCAGGTTTATTTTCAAGATCAAAACAGAAACAGAAAACAAAACCTTGCCGTCTGGTGCTACACTAAACAAAGATATTCCTCTCTATACAGTGTGGGGCTGTCCCCGAAACCCACAAATATAAGCACATTGCAAACCTTGTTTTTAGAGTCTAAATTAGCACACAGAGCTCTCTCAGCTTTCTCCTTCAATCCAGGATCGAGCTCAAGTGAGATCTCTTCCTGATCATTAAATGTAGGTGGAGAGGGGTTTGAGTAGACCAGAAAGTCCGGGCCAGAACCAGCTCTGCCACGGTGGCCGACAAAACCCGGGTCATCTCAAAATGATCGCATGTGAGGCGACAAGTATCGCCCATCCATTGTCATGCCTCACATAACATCACACTACATTCTAAAAACGTTAGTTCCCTGACTGCAAAACATTGAATTGCTGACCTAGAACAAACAGGTGTATTAGAATCCCTGAGTGAGTGATGTGGAAAGGACAATGCTTCTATACTTTCTCAATTTATTGTACTGGTATCCATTTTAATTTTGGATAGATTACATTTTCTGTTCGCTGGCTTTTCCCTTGTAAAGCTTTTGTTAAAAAATAGTTTTTTTTTTTTATCAGAAACAAAATAGTATTTATTGTACATAAAAAAGAGGAATAAATCAAAAGGTACAGAGTCTTTGTAATGAAAAATGGAGGAGTACCTCCTTATAGTGTGGAATAACATACAATAGAGTAGTCAGTACTCGTTACATACAGAGCAGTGCAACGTCTACATTCCATATGTACAATAACGGATTTGTACTTACCATAGTCTCAAATATTTAAGAAATGGAGAAAAAGAAAGAAAAAAGAAAAAAAACAAAAAGAGAAAAAAGGGAACCAGCTAACTAATCAAACTCAATTAGTGCCGTAAATACCCATTGTCTAATCATGGTGGGCTAAAATTCACCTGATGGGAAGACCTAGTTAGCACCATTGCGACATCCATAAAAGTTTCCTCTCTTTACTTCTCATATTTGTAATAACCTGTCTCTAATACGTTGGAACGGAGCTACCCCGGGGGTATCCAGCCACTCCTGCCATATTCTAAAGAATTTGTTAGGGACCTTTCTGTGTTGATACATATACTTTTCTCTCACCAGAATACTATTCACCTGTTGAACCCATTGATCAAGTGTAGGAGTGTGGGGGGATATCCAATATTGTGCCAGCAGTTTCCTTGCTATATACAGTAGTCTGATCAATGCAATATATGTATCAGGGGAGTACTGTTCCTCCTCCAGCCCTCCCAATAGACACATGACAGGGTCCATCTGCAGTTGAAGCTGATATATAGTATTAATAGAGCTAATTACCCTGTGCCAGTATCTCCTTAGTTTTGGACAATTCCACAGTAGATGAAGTAGTGTACCCGGATGTATTTGACATTTTGGACAAATGGGCGAGTCCCTTCTGCCCCACCTGTGCAACTGCACTGGGGTTTTGTATGTCCTGTGAAGTAAAAAAAGATGAGATAATCTCTGAGCCGCTGACACTGACACGAGTGGTCCCGTACTCAGTATCTGTGTCCATCTATCCCCATCTATAGGACCGATCTCCGTTCCCCACTTTTCCCTGCACGGAAGAAGATCGGGAGCCTGAAGGTATGATAACAGACCAGCATATACCCGGGATATCATGCCTTTTTTATCTGACGTGCCCAGAATATAAGCTAGAAAATCAGAGTTTTCCAATTTAAGTGGGGTACTTCTGTTTTGTCTACTCAGGGCATGTCTTAGCTGAAAATATCTGTAGGGACATATTCGTAGCAGCGGAAATTCCGTGCTCAGTTGTTCTAGTGTTTTTATATTCGGGCCTTCAAACAGCTGTGAAAAGTACTTAATCCCAGCCTCCCTCCACAGAGTGTGTCCTGGGATTTTCATCAATTTGGGGTAGGACTCGTTGCACCATAATGGGGTACATCTCAGGAAGCCTCCAATGCCTAGCCTTTTTTTAGTCTCTTTCCACACTTTGTCTATCAGTCTTACAGTCATGCCTTTCAGTGGTGCCTCCGGCAGTCCTGACTCCATCTGTGACATAGCTGAGTATTGCTCCAAGGATCTAATCAGCAGGGTTCTAGAGGGGTCTAACATCTCTGGCAGGTCCCATCCCGATAAGTGCTGTAGTTGGGCTGCCAGAAAGTACGTGAAGGAATGAGGGACAGCCATTCCTCCTGGGTCCTTAGGGTATTGTAGTGTAGATAGTTTGATGCGGGCCACCCCCTTCCTCCATATCAGCGCTCTATATAGTGAGTCAACACGGGCAAACCAGTAATGGGGTATCCACACCGGGGCATTATGTAATACGTACAATAGTTGTGGGGCCCAGACCATTTTGATAAGGTTCGCTCGGCCCGTGACTGAGAGTGGTAATTTGCACCAACTCGCAGATTTATTTTTAAATTTTTGTAGTAGGGGCTTAAGGTTGACAGCAATATAGTCGTCAATATTACTTGTTACTATTATGCCTAAGTATCTGAAGGACCGAACTATTTCCACCTGTGAGGCCGCATCTGGGAGGGTATCCCTTAGGGGGTCAAGCAACAGGAGAGGTGACTTGTGCCAGTTAATGGTGAATCCTGAATAGGATCCAAATTGGGTGATAAGCTCCATCATAAGTATCCCCTAGAAATATCAGAGTGTCGTCCGCGTATAGAGATAGCTTATCTTCCCTCTTTCCTCTGCGGAATCCCACTATCTCCTGTGATGCCCTGATCCTGGCCGCCAGCGGCTCCAGTGCCAGGGCAAACAGCAGGGGGGACAGGGGGCATCCCTGCCTAGTCCCCCTGTGTAATGAAAAAGCTTGCGTGAGTATTCCATTTACCCTTATTCTAGCCCTGGGACAAGTATATAATAGCTGTACCCAGGATATAAAGTGGTAACGAGCATCAATTCAGGAACCCCTCTAACTCCTCCTCTGTCGGGTTTACACCGAGCTGATTTGTTGTTGATCACAAACATCTTCCCCCGTGGGTCCCTTAATAGCCTCCACAGAGGTCTTATCTTGTTGAGAGCGGTGCACTCCCCCTCTTCAAAGTATTTTTGTTGAAGGAAAAAACACTTTTTCTCCGCTGTAGTAAGCACCACTTTTTGATACATGGCCTTGGCCTCCAACCAGCCACGTTCAGTGGCTTGAGATGGGTTCTCAATGTAATGTGCCTCTTGTAATTTAACTGCCTGTAGGACTGTTTCCTCCCATTTCCTCGTGTCTGTTTTAATGGCCGATATCTGCCTTATTAGAAGGCCTCTAAGATGCACCTTCACAGCGTCCCACACTACCCCAATATCTGCTGTGTTCCTGTTAGATCGTATAAATTCAGCTATGGCTTCAGGTATGGAGTCGGTAGAGGGGAACAATTGGAGCCAAAACGGATTCAGTTTCCACATCCTCACTCCAGAGACACCCTTAACTGATATCTGCGCCCTAAGGAGAGAATGATCTGATATGCTACGTGGTGCATAGTCTACCAGCGAGGTCTGAGACATTGCCCTAGTATTGCAGAGACAGAGGTCTATTCGTGATAATGCCCTGTGAGTTGGGGGAGTAGCAGGAATAGCACTTTTTGTTCGGGTTCTCCAGACGTCCTCCAATCCCATCTCTCGGATCAGTCTAGCAAACGATGTGGGGCCGGGAGATGCGACCGGGTGTCTACTGTGTGGTGACCACCTGTCTAAGTGTCTGTCCAAGAGATTGTTAAAGTCACCCATAACCCAGACGGGAACCGCAGTATACGGAGCCATAAACTGAGCCAAGTACTTCAAACATTCAGATGAGAACAGTGGAGGTATGTAAATGTTGGCAATAATACAGAGCATATCTGCTAATTTACATAAATAAATCTGCCCTGATCATCTATTCGAGAGTGGACCAAATTAAAGGGTATTTCATTGGAAATTAGTATGCTGACTCCTCTGGAGAAGGCCGTATGAACAGAGTGAAACTGCACTCGGTATCCCTTGTTTCTAAGGGAGGTTATAGTAGTAGGTTGCAGGTGAGTCTCCTGGAGACACGCCACCACAGAGCGGTATTGTTTCAGGATAGAGAAGAGTGCTTGCCGTTTCACTCCATCCCCTAGGCCCCTCACATTCAGAGACAGCAAACCATAGGTAGTCGCCATGTATAATCTATGTTAATAGCTACAGAACACATCATTGTTCTCTGAGCGAAGAATCCGGCAACCAGCAGATTAACAGTATAGGCACAAGTCAAGGCAGTCCTCAGGTTCCAGTGGCAGGAAAACAACTCTAGGTGAGAGTGTAAGGGGGTTAAGCCTCCGGGTCTGTCCCCACACGAGGGAGATCCCTCTTGTGGCCAGAGCAACAGGTAACAGGGATATGCATTATGTACATCAGTCTTTGACTTAAGAACCCACCATGATCTCTCATTAGACAAGAGAAAATAAACATAGCACTGTAGAACGAACAGTAAAGAAATCAGAACTTTTTTAACTCGGGTTAAGTAGTGTGTCTCTCGTAACTAAGAACCACATGTGAGCATTACGTCCTCACGGGACAACCATTTGTTGGGGGGCCCCAACATATCCGGTGTGCTTTCCAGTCTGAAGGGACTCACAGAATCCACCTAATGCAGTCAACCATAGGTGAATAGGTAGGCTATATGCAATTGTCAGGATTTATCCAGAAGCATTACACGTATATGAGGGCCAAAATCCCGGTCATATGATAAGTAGAGATGCTTGTTAGGTTTGCGTACGTTTCCGCAGGGAATGTTCCCTCCTATCCAGCCAGTCCGCTGCAGCCGCGGGGTTGTCAAAAAAGTGAGTCTCATCATTGGCAGCCACTCGTAGTTTAGCAGGGTACAGCATAGCATAGGTAACGTCATATTTCCTCAATCTTTTTTTGACATCTGCAAACTTTGCCCGTTTGCGTTGCAGTTCAGCAGAAAAATCAGGGTAAAATGATATCCGGGTGTTGTCTATCTTCATGGCATCAACTCTTGTCCTGGCCAAGTATAGCGCTGTGTCTCTGTCTTTGAAATTCAGGAATTTGAACAGGAATGGTCTAGGGGGCTCTCCCGGGCGGGGAGGCCTGGCAGGTACATGATGCTCTCGTACGACCACGAACATAGGGGAGAACGCTTCTCTACCGAATGTTCAACCAGTTCTCTATAAAGGTAACGGGGTTCTTGCCTTCAGCCCACTCAGGGATATCCACCGCCTCTACGTTATTCCTTCTGAGTCTATTCTACATGTCCTCCAAACGCATGGAGTGACCGGAGGACACAGTTTGTATGTGGCGTATGTCTTGTTGGAATGGCGCCATGTCATCCTCTATATTACTCACTCGGTCTTCTAGGGCCGCTGTGCGGTCTCTCAGCTTTTGCATGTCCTGCCGGATCAATGCAACTTCTAGTTTCACCCCTTTAATTTCTACTGTAAGATTGGTGAGGTTGGTGTTACAGGAGGAGACTGCAGTAAAGATCTCCCGGAGCGTGGCACTATCACGTTCTTATGTGTCTTCACAGGGGTGTCCTTATGCTGAGTTTTAGCAAACAGTTTCTGTGCAGCTTCCTTAGCCGAGCGGGGCGCTCGGGTGCCATCTTGAGCCGCATGGTCCAGCTCCATAGGCTGATCTTTTACCCCTTTTGGACATGCTGCAGGCGTCCGAGAAAGGTGTCTTTCGGTGGCTTGTGTTCCACAGAGCTTCGCTGTCTTACTTAGGGGTGAAGGCGATGTAACGGATAAGAGAGATCAGGAGAATTCTCAGGATTTTTGGTGGAGATCACGCTCAGTGCAGCCTACCTCATGAGCTGCAAGCCACGCCCCCCTAAAAACCAGTTTAACATTGTGCAAAAAATATATTAATGGCTCTCCAACAGCTCCTACAAAAAAAAAAAAAGATCTAGCTGATATATTCATCAAGCTTCACTCAACCCACTTCTACTGAGCCCAGAGCTCCCCCACCCAACCCTCTGAGCTTACAGGAGAACTCCCTGGCCCATTCTTGCCTCCTTTCTTGTCTAGGCCCGGTGCCTCATGGGATAAGAACTTCATAAATCCCAGGAGGGTGGGCACAGCACTGGCGGAGGGCTGGTCACCTAAACTAGGAGGAGACAGGTGGCTCCTGATGATATCAGAGAGGGAGATAGAGGCACAGGACCCGGTATATGGCTTTGGATTGGCAGATTACATCAGATCAACACTGAATTTGCTGGCCGGTATGTTTATTAAGTTTACCCCAATGAAAATAGTAAGAGGGGGATTTAAAAAAAAAAAAAAAAGAGTAAAGCCAAAATTAGGTGTGAAGTTACTTTTTAAAGTATTACTGAACCCACAACAGTAAAATCAGTGTGTATATGCAGTAAATCAAGCTTGTTATACTCACTGTGGAACCTAAGGGGTTAATCCTCTGCATTGTGTAAAACTACTGTTTTATCCTATCTTCTCTGATTCTCCCCTTCTTCCAGAGTCCCCAAACCATCTCAGGATAGTACAGAGGCTAGGGAAAACGCTGCACATGCTCAGTTTGGTGTGTATTGCTAGAGAGCTTTTTTCCTTGAGAGAGTGCATGTGATCACCACGGGGCCAATTAGCACTGTCCAGACAGAGGGTCAGGGGTCCTGCATCCTCATAGGACAATTATGGGAGAATGAAAACTCCTCCTACAAGCTTTAACCGGACTCTGATAGAAATCACAAGACTAACTGCTGATGAGAAAGATATTTAGCAGTTTATATTTACTAAAATAATTGCATTTTACTTATTCTGTATACTGCGGGAGACCATATATAATAATGCAGGGTCCTGGGTTTGATAACACTTTAACCACTTGCCGACCAGCTGCTGTCGTTATACGGTGTCAGGTTGGCTCTCCTGCGCAAATCGCCGTAGCTGTACGGCGGCTCAGCCAGACGAGGTTGCGGCCAGCTGCACACTGTGGGAGCGTGCCCGCAGGTCGGACGGGCTCGATGTCCACCGGTGACCCGCGATCGCCTAGTACAGAGGCACAGTGGGGATCTGCCTATGTAAACAAGGCAGATCCCCATTCTAACAGATGACATGTCAGAGATCTTCTGTTCCCAGACATCGGGAACAGTGATCTCTGTCATGTCTCTGGCAGCCCATCCCCCATACAGTTAGAAAACACCTAGGGAACACAGTTAACCCCTTGAGCGCCCCCTAGTGTTTAACCCCTTCCCTGCCAGTGTCATTTTACATTGATCAATGCATTTTTATAGCACTGATCAATGTAATAATGTCATTGGTCCCAAAAAAGTGTCATTTGTGGTCAGATTTGTCCGCCACAATGTTGCAGTCCTGCTAAAAATCGCAGATCGCCGCCATTACTAGTAAAAATAATAAAAAAATAAAAGTCCCTAAATCCATCCCATAGTTTGTAGACGCGATAACTTTTGCCTATTACGATTTTTTTTCCAAAAATATGTAGAGAAATATATATCGGCCTAAACTGCTGAATACATTTGTTTTTTTTAGATTTTTTTGGATATGTACTGTAGAAAAAAGTAAAAACATTTTTTTTTTCAAAATTGTCGCTCTTTATTTGTTTGTAGCGCAAAAACTAAAATAAAAACCAGAGGTGATCAAATACCACCAAAAGAAAGCTATATTTGTTGGAAAAAAAGGAAGTCAATTTTGTTTGAATGCAGCATCGCACGACCGCACAATTGTCAATTAAAGCGACACAATGCTGTATCGCAAAAAATGGCCTGGTCAGGAAGGGGGTAAATCCTTCCGAGGCTGAAGTGGTTAAGCTCAGTATTAAACCATTCCAAACTCAGGCTTCAGTTATAAGTGAGCCTATCCTTTAAAGTATACTATTTGGGGACCTTGATTGTCTATTCCTTCAAGTAAGGAACAGAAATAAATCCTGTTGTACAAATTCCTGTATTCAGAACAAGTAGCCACCTGCCAAAAGTGAAATAAGCAAGTTGGAAAAGGTATAACTAATAGACCAACAAACCAGAGAACCTTTTCCTTATTTCATTTTTTAGCCTCCAATTTTTCTTTTCCTGCCTGTCTTTATTTTCCTGCCCATTTTCCTTGCACTCTATATTTTCTCTTCTCTCATGCAGTGTACTGCAGGCTGTTCTATAGTTTCATAATATCTGTTGTCAGAGCGATAGAAAGATAGCGCCCGCCTGATGTGTTACTTCTAAATGGAAGACAGCAACTCATATGCCATATGTCACAGTGTCAAACTTATATGAGTAAACTTTTTCTCTCGTTTGCTGCAGACAAGACCTAATTGAACACAGAGCTATGGGCACTTTTCTGGATATTTGTCAAACATTGCATAGCCGGCAGACTCATTGATCCTTGGCTGAGTGGATGTCTGGGACAGAGAAAAGCGCTGACGCAGACTTAAACCAGTCCATTCTACTATTCACAATCTGTCCTCTTCCCCTTTAGGACTTAGCTATCGGCATTGGATCAACATCAAATCGTATCTCTGGTGGACTGTGCTGCATGTTCATGAGGTTTCTGCAGACTGCTACCACTTGACTTTTTTCTGGAATTGTTAACATTCTGCTAATTGTTTATATAGGAATGAAAACAAGATTTTTATTTAAAGAGAAACTTCACAATTTATTAATAAAGTAATGGTGATTTAGTGTGTTATGTAAATTACATGCATACCACTGCTCTAGTGATCTATGTGTGTAGTACCCTCTAGTGTGTACTAGAAGTAGTTAGTGTAGGAAAATTTGCCTTGGCTGAGGGCCAGGCCTGGGTTGTGAATCTGGGTCAGAGTTTAGTGAATCAGGGGCTGAATGACTCATCTGGCAGCTCTCTCTGACACTTCACCCATGGTCTGGAAGTTTGTAGAAACGTCCAGAGTTGGAGGGTGGGAGTAAGGGTGGGCTGCCATGCATATTTATGAGGCCTCGGCCAATCCCCAGCAATGGGCCAGCAGGGCCTACCTCATAAATAGACATCAGCCATGCCAGCAGAGGAAGTTGGGTGGAAGATGGAGATGGAGTGCTGAGGGGTTGGGGGGGGGGTGACCTCAGGCCTGGGGCTTGGGTGCTGCAAGATTCCCTCTAAAACACACAAAGGAAACCTTTCCTGGAGGCATGGGTGCAAGGCGAGAGGACAGCGGGATAAGGTCAGTACATCTGGGAGATCTCCTGAGAGTCAGTTGGGTGGGCAGGTGAGTGTCACTCTGGAGGACTGTGGGGAGAAATTAGCCTGGAGGGCTAGTAAAAGAGGCAGCTGCAGCCAGGCGGGTTGGAAGTACCTGAAGAGGTGGTGCTGGGATCAGTGGCCACAGGAGGAATGTAAGCTGGACACTAAACTTTGCTACACAACCAAGGGGCCTTGGGTTCCTGCCTGGGTTCTGTAAGCAAGTGAGTGCTGAAGGAAGAAAGGAAGCTGTATGTAGAGACTGTATATAGAGACTGTACATAGGGAGAGTTGTCCCTGAAGTTTGATCTTAAATCGAGTGGGCACCCCATAGTTTCCCCGCCCTATTCAAGTTGTTATCCCTCAATAAACAAAAAAAAACAAAGTCATGGACTGTTCTCTGACTCTGGAGTGGCCGTGCAAATTTGGTGTGCCTGGCTGTGCAGGGTGGGGGATCCCATTCTACTTAGTAAACAAGAGTTCTACAGTGTCTAAACTAATTGGTGCTTGGGTTTGTGATGAAAAGAGAGGGTTACAATTGTTTAGTCTGATTATTAGTAGGGCTCATGAGTAGAGAAGGTGTGTGAATAGGATATGGACATTAAGCTAGGTAGAAAAGGAATAGAAGAAGGGAGGGGGTCATAGGGGGAAAGAGAGGGAAGGAAAGAAAGAGAGAGAGAGAGAGAGAGAGAGAGAGAGAGAGAGAGAGAGAAGGCTAATCCTGGGGGAGAATGGTCGGAGTACAAAAGAAAGAAGAGTCAATGGGCGTTTATTTCCATTCACTCATTTGTAGGTATTTCAAGGGTTTAACAGCATGGTATTGAAATCTGTGAAGTGATCTCGCCATGGTTTCTATACCCGATCTTGTTTGACAGTGTTGTCTAGGATAGTCACCTCAATTTTAGCATGGATCATGGCCCTGGTAATCCTATCCTTAGTTTGTACAATGTTAAGATGTGGGGTCTTCCATGCTTTGGCTACAGTCTGTTTTGCAGCAGTAGTGACCTGTAAGAGGAGTTTTAATTGGATCTTGGTTACTTCTGTTGGTTTTTTATTCAGTGAGGCTACATCGGGGTCTGGGTCTAAATGGCAATCAAACAATGTGGATAAAATGTGGAAGATGTCTGTCCAAAAGGCTTTCACCAGGGGACAAGCCCACCAAATGTGGAGGTGGGTCCCTGTTTCTGAGCAACCACAGAAGCAAAGGGGAAAGTAGGAGGACAGAAATTTGGATATTCGAGCTGGGACAAGGTACCATCACATTAGGATCTTGTAGTTGGTTTCTAATGCCACTATATTTTGGGAAGACAATTTAGTGGTTTCCCATATGTCTATCCAGTCTTTTGTGTCAAGCTGTAATCCTAGGTTCCTTTCCCAGCTAGCTACATATGGAATTGAGGTTAAGGCCAATGGGTTAAGTAGATGTGCATAGAGGTTGGATATTAAACCTCTCACATAGGGGTCCCTGTGACAGGCATGCTCAAAGGTTGACATAGTTGGTGTGGATGGATCGCTGCATAAGCAGGGAGTAAAAAAGTGTTTCAGCTGTAGATAACGAAAGAATTCGGTATTGGGTAGGTTATGGGTTTCCTGTAGTGATGAGAATGATTTAAAGGCATCGAGTATGGTAAATGATCTAGCTCGGATAAGGTTTGCCGAGGTCCATTTACTGAAGGAGGTAGGAGATGTCCAGGCCGGGTAAAAAGCTGGTTTGCATAGATACGATAGTAAAGGGTTGTGTGGGGATTGGAATCCATGTGTATTTTTAAGACTATCCCAAATGCGAAGGTTGTGGATGGTGACTGGGTTGTGGACTGTTGTGCGACCTCTTGGTCATAGCCACAGTAAATTAGCTACCGACAGTGGGTCGCAGTCTGCTGCTTCTAGTAGACCCCATAGCGGAGTTTTATGTGTGGCATGGTATTTGGTTAGTTGCGCCTTCTGGGCTACTTGGTAATACTTTGTGAAATCCGGGACCCCAGGCCTCCCCTGAGTTTGAGAGAAAAGAGGGTCTGCCTATTAATTTGGGCCCTGGATTTTTCTCAGATGTAGTGGAAGGTGCACCTTTGCAGTATCCAGAGGAAGTGTGATGGGACATTTTCACGACCGTTATGCAGCCAGACAAGCAAGGGGCAATTTTGACTAGGAGGACATGAGACGTGTTAGATGGGTTAGTATGACTGGGTAGTTAGAGGAATAAAGCCCAACTGGTTCAGCAGTGAGGTGGATACCCAGATAGGGGATGCTATGTGAGGACAAAAAAGTAGGAACTTTCTGTAGTTGAGGTAGGAGAGATGGGTCAATAGAGATGTTAAGTGCTTTGGACTTTTGCCGGTTAACCACAAGACCAGATACTTTTTCAGATTTGTCAAGAGTTTTTAGAAGGTTCGGAGAGAAGAGCAGGGGGCAGACAGAAATAGGAGGATGTCATCTGTTAAAAGGCAGAGTTTGTGGTGACATCCCCCTATTTCAAC
Organism: Glandirana rugosa; assembly: GCA_018402905.1. NCBI lineage: Eukaryota > Metazoa > Chordata > Amphibia > Anura > Ranidae > Glandirana > Glandirana rugosa. The sequence continues at coordinate 70,189 of BLSH010073927.1, read as the reverse complement.
ACCCCTAAAGTCAGGGTTGGAACAAATCAGTTGTGCTAATGGCTCTATCGCTAGAGAAAAAAGGAGGGGGGATAAAGGACATCCCTGGCGAGTTCCCCGTTGGATTGGGAAAGAGTCAGATTTATAGCCTGCATATCTGACAGGTGTAGAGGGATATACTCTCGATCTCTAGGAAGCTGCAGTACCTGGGAAAGGACCAATACAACTTCCTCTCCTCTGTGACATCCCGACTCCAGCAGTTCGGCGCAATCAACGTTATCCTGGGTGGCGACCTGAACGTAGCACTGATACCCTGCCTGGACACCTCATCCGACGGTGCACCCACGCGATGGTCCCATAAGAGTCGGGCATGGAGTAAAGAGTGGAGAGATAAGTGAAGACACCCTTGATACCCTACAGCGGGTTACGGCTGTCCGCCCTGTCGACTCACTAGCGATAGTGAGTCACTGGGCTCTGGTAAGAGTACCCCATTCGATTATTCCACCTGGTGTGCATGTTCTTTGGTGATGGCCTGATACGAGGAACCGGTGTGCCGTGACCTCCTTCAGAAGAAGAACTTTACTATTCATATAGTGGATGATCCATTGTCACTTCACTATTGTCTCATTTTGCACATATCATTTTGGTGGCTTTTTTACGTTTGGACATCACTGAGGACTTTATATATGGACTTTAATTTTTCACATCTATTTGCTTTTTTAGATTGGCTTTAAACCTATTCATTTGCATTGTCCACATTGGGATTAGCGCGACTGTTTATTTTTGCTTATATTATTAGTTCACTTTATCACAGGGAACACAGTTGCTGCTTGTTTGTCAGATATTTATGTATTTGGAATTCTAGCGCAATATATTTTTTATTTTTATCCAGGTGTAGAGGGATGTTATCCAGGTGAGGAAGTTAGGACCCAAGCCCCAGTTATAAGAGCAAAAGACAAATATGGCTAAGATATGGCATCGAGCGCCTTCTTAATGTCTAGTGCTACAAGCAGGTAGTGATTTTCCGAGATCTGGCAGCATGTGCAATCAGGACTTCTCGTCTGGCATTGTCTCCAGCTTGCCTAGAGGGTATGAAACCCACTTGATCTGTGTGAACAAGAGATCCAATGATTTGGTTTAGTCGTGTGGAGAGAATTTTAGCCAGGAGCTTAATCAATATTAAACAGAGATATGGTGCGATATTTGGCCCAAGAAGAATCATCTAAATTTGGTTTTGGTAGCATGGAGACAATGGCAGAGAGAGAATCCAATTGAAATGAGTTTCCTCGGAGAATTGCATTTAAGGCCTTTACTAGCATGGGGGTAAGAAGATCAGAAAAGTGTTTATAATAGGCAGCTGTGAAACCATCTGGGCCTGGGCGATTGTTAGATTTGAGAGTTTTGGTAGTGGTGGACACCTCTTGTTCAGTGATAGGCTGATCTAGAGAGGTCCGTTGGGTGTCAGATAGGGTGGGAGGGTGATTTTGGAAAAGAGTTCAGAGGCTTTTGCTTCGTCAAAGGAAGTCTTAGAGATGTACAAGTCAGAGAGGTGATTGCGGAAATGTGCTAAAACCTTTATGGGGTTGCTAGTGTAGGTATCCCTAGAGGTTTTAAGTCATATAGGTTTATGTGGTTGGTCTAGGTTGTGCAGTGACCGAGCAAGGAAGGTGTCCAGTTTGTTACCTGTAATGAAAAAATTTATGTCTGGTATGGCGTAGAAGTCTATCATTTGATTCAGTTAGGAATAGGACTAGCTCTAACATGGATTTGTCCAGGTCTCGTTTGTGTGTTGGTGTGGGGTCCTCCTGTAAGGAGGCATGCTCTTTAAGAAATGTATGTTCAAGCTGTTTGAAGAGAGAGCGTCGCTCCTTCTTTAGATGGGAGGCTTTACTAATGAAAGTTCCCCGTAATACGGGTTTGGGAGCTTCCCAGACGATCAGGGGTGTGATCTCCTCTGAGACGTTATTGGAGTTATAGTCCTTAATAGCCATAACTATGTCCATTCTGTGGGAAGGGTGAGTGAGAAGGGTATAGTTAAGAGTCCATGAACGGTCCACCTTCTTGGGGATCAAAGATTCAAGTGTGGAGATCACAGCTTTGTGATCAGCTCATGTGTATGGAAGAATGGTTGACGAAAGAAGGGCCAGTGGGGTCCCTGTGTTAATCAAGATATGGTCGATGCGTGAGGAGACTTTATGGGGATGGGAATAGAAGGTATACTGTCATCTTGTGGGATTGTTTTCTTTCCAGGAGTCAAGGAGAGAGTGTTTTTGTAGCAATTGACTGAAAGAAAATTTGTGGGAACTAGACGAAGGTGAGAAAAGGTATTTTTCCAAAAAAAGGGTAAATTACTTGATTAGAGTCACTGCCTATTAACAGAGTGCCCTGTTTGTGTAGGTCTATGACATTCATCAGATGGGTTAGATAGGAAGTGGGCTTCTGATTGGGGTATAGTAAGATACTAAAGTAATTGTGTCTTCCAAAAGATGTCCCGTCAGAATAAGGTACCTGCCTTCAGGGTCTTTGATTTCCTTAGTAAGTGTGAAGGGTGCAGTGCGGTAGAATGCAATCAGAATCCCCTTTTGCTTGGTGGTTGCAGAAGCTGTGAAGACCTGAGGGTAGGCTTAGCTAAAGAATTTGCGGGTATGTTGTTGGGTGAAATGGGTCTCTTGCAGACATACCACATGCTCCTTGGGGGAGGCAAAGGAACGGAAGGCTTTAACTCGTTTTTATGGAAGGTTAAGCCCTTGAACATTAAGAGTGAGGAGGTTAAGGGGAGCCATTGTGAGTGTTTAGAGTAGCTCAGATGACTTATATGAGCTGGGGTTAACCGGTTTCCCTCGGGTTGGGGAAAGAAGGAGCAGAAAAGAGAGAGAGAAGACTGAAAAGGTAGAGGTGGTGAATGGATGAGGTAAGGTGCCATATTCGTTAATCAAAAAGCTTAGTATCTAGAGGACGGCACAAAAATTTCCGAACCGAGAAGGAAAAGGGTCTACTCGGCAGGGAAACTCTGTCTGGAGAGGGTCTATTAGAACCCCTGCAGACAAAAGGCGAGGCAACAGTGTCTGCCAAGGAGGACACGCTCCCCAGTAGAGGGAGCTTTTCATATACAGAGTTAGTACTGGAAACTAGATAAAGAGACATAAGGGGTACCTGCAAAGAGGAAGCGTGTTATGGGGAGGGTTAATGCTCAACGGTTTTGGGAGTATACTAACAAGTAAGAAATCATCTAATGAACCCATCAGTCCCGTACAACCAAATACAATATGAGAATTAGAAACAGTGTTGTGAAACACAACCTAGAACATCAACTTGTAAATAACCAGAAGAACTATCTAGCGAGGGAATAGCATAACCGCAAAAGCAGGCCCTGGTTGTGTCCTAAGAGTATTATGGGCCCAAGGGTGTTGCAGTCGGGCATATTTGTATACCCTGCCCAGGAGTCACCAAATTTATAAGGCTGATCAAACAGTGTAAAATAGGAGGCTGCCCAGCATGGGGGTAGTGAACTATCAGCAAAAGAACAGTTAAGGAACAACAAACATGTGGAACTGCCAAGTAATTTGGGGTAGGTGGATTGGAGGTCCACAACTGTTACGGGGATCCCCCTTATCCAGACATTGGAATGGCGGGTGTGCCTCAAAGTCTCCCAATTGTGATTGAAGGGAAAGGTTTTCCTCCCTAAGGGCTTCCAGGTCATCAGCCTGATTATGTAAAGTTGTTTCAAGCTCATCCACCCTCTGCTCTAGTTCAGCTGTACGATGGCCTAGCTCCCTGATCTCTTAAGTGAGGCGCTCTGTGATCTGATCTGATGTCTGCCTCAGGGCTCTTTGTATTATGTAGCATCAAACTGCTGGAGCATATCTGGTTGATTGCCCTAGGATTGCAAACGCAGGGGTGAGGCAAGCAGATCACAGTCTGACTTGCCCTCATCTCCGTGTGGGAGCAGCTTCATCCTGGGGGAGCGCTGTGTACTCGAGCGCTGGGATGTATCTGGCGGCATATTTGCGGGGGTCTGAGCCAGGACCTCCCGGATTGTCTTTGACTTCATCTTCTGTCTGGAGCCGCCGAGCACCATGGTGGGTATCGCGGGGTGTGCCTGGAGCCGTGGGCTTGGGGTCGAGGTGTTTATAATGCACCCAGCTAGATGTGGAGCAGTGGGGTGTCCTCCTTGGAGCGGATCTCTAGTCTAATGCGGCCAGCGTGGACGGCTTCGCACATGTGCCTCCTCGGCTCTGGAATTATTTTTAGTTTATAGTATATTAGTTTAGTTTATAATACATGCAAGGCAGCTAAGTTTAGAAAACCCCTGAACATGTTAAAAATAACTGAGACAAAAGCATTCTCTGGAGAAGGAGTTGAATACCTACTTGTCTGATGGGAGGTGAGTTAAATCTTTTCTCTTCGACAGCACAGGGGCCCCTGGTGATGTTACTTTGATGATTAAACGCGTTGGATGGAGCTAGACAGCACACACCACCAGAGTACCAGGAACCAAGGACGTGGCCGCCATCTCTTTAGCTGGAATCTGATTGCAACTGAGCTGGTTTATCTGAATGTGATGCATACTAGCCTATTATGCTTATACATTGCAGGGTAATGACGAGGAACAAAGAAAGAGTAAAACCCATCAGGATTTACTTCCTCTTTAACTTAGCGACAGTGTCGCTCTAAGGGGTGTACAGTTGAGGGGGCAAAATGATGATTTAATGCTACATTTTATGCAGATATAAAATATACAAATTTATGCAGGTCAGTTCTGTATTCATCAGTGCATTATTAAATGCATTTTTAAATGAAAGCAGTGCAAGTACCCGCATTTGAATTGGTATCAACCTCTTGCAGTCCCTATATAACAGGGCTTAGACTGGGATAGGAAAAAGCAGCACAAGGATCCAATTATTTTATGTGCTGATGCAGGATCACACTCATAGGAGAAGAGGGTAGAGTGGCAAACAGGCGAGTTTTAGACATAAGCAAAACAAAAAAATTAGTTTAGTTTAGTTTTGATTTGTTATTTAACCAAATGCGTTTAGATAGATTAGTTAAATTTGTTTAATTCATTTTTGGAACTCATTACGTTTTGTTTTATTTATTCGTATTCAAATTTGACCGCATTCAAAAACATTTCAACCGAATTTGAAAACATTTCAACCCCATTCGAGAACATTTCAACCGCATTCGAAAACATTTCAACCACATTAACCACTTCAGCCCCCGGAAGGATTTCCCCCTTTATGACCAGAGCACTTTTTGCGGTTCGGCACTGCATCGCTTTAACTGACAATTGTGCAGTCGTGCGACGTTATACACAAACAAAATTGACGTCCTTTTTTCCCCACAAATAGAGCTTTCTTTTTGTGATATTTGATCACCTCTGCATCACTTCTGATCACCGCTATAAACAAATAAATAGCGACAATTTTGAAAAAAACCCAATATTTCTTGCTTTTTGCTAAAATACATATCCAAAAAATATAGAATGTATTCATTAGTTTTGACCAATATATATACTTCCTCATATTTTTGGTAAAAAAAAAAAATATATCGCAATTGGCGTTTATTGATTGGTTTGCCCAAAAGTTGCCGCGTTTACAAACCATGAGAATTAATTTATGGGGTTTTTACTTTTTTTATGTTTTACTAGTAATGGTGGCGAGCTGTGATTTTTAGTGGGACTGTGACATTGCAGAGGACATGCCAGACACTTTTGACACTTTTTTGGGACCATTGGCATTTATACAGCTCTCAGTGCTATGAAAATGCACTAATAACTGTTTAAATGTCACTGGCAGTTAACACTAGGGGGTGAACAAAGGGTTAACTGTGTTCTCTGGGATGTGTTACTAACTGTATGGGGGCAGGGCTGACTGGGGAAGGAGAGTTCCCATATACAGTAAGCATACGATCACACTCCTTCCCCCTTGTCAGAACAGAGATCCGTGTGTTTACACACATGGATACCCATTCTGTAACTGCGGGGGAGCAATTGTGGGTAGCCGGCGGACACCAAGTCTGCTCTACGGCTCCCTGGCTCCCCGGCGGCGCACCTGCTCACGATACGCAATCTCACAGCCGCCGCCTTTGAGCAAGGTTGCCGCTGTCAATCCATGGTGGGCGGTCGGCAACTGGTTAATAAACATTTTAACCCCATTTGAAAACATTTCAACCTCATTAGAAAACATTTCAACCTTATTCAAAAATATTTTAACCACATTAATAGACATTTTAACCACATTAATAGACATTTTAACCACATTAGAAAACATTTCAACCACATTAGAAAGTATTTCAACCTCATTAGAAAACATTTCAACAGCATTAGAAAACATTTCAACTACATCAGAAAACATTTCAACCACATTAGAAAACATTTTGACAGCATTAGAAAACATTTCAACTACATCAGAAAACATTTCAACCACATCAAAAGACATTTCAATTAAATCAGAAAACATTTCAACCGCATTAGAAAACATTTCAACTGTATTGAAAACATTTCACCTGCATTAGAAAACATTTCAACTACATCAAAAAACATTTCAACCACATCAGAAAACATTTCAATGACATCAGAAAACATTTCACCTGCATTAATAAACATTTCAACCACATTAGAAAACATTTCACCTGCATTAATAAACATTTCAACTACATCACAAAACATTTCAACCACATCGGAAAACATTTCAATTACATCAGAAAACATTTTAACTGTATTAGAAAACATTTCACCTGCATTAATAAACATTTCAACTGCATTAGAAAACATTTCAACTGCATTAGAAAACATTTTAACTGCATTAATAAACATTTCAACTGCATTAATAAACATTTTAGCTGCATTAGAAAACATTTCAACTGCATTAACAAACATTTCAACCGCATTAGTAAATATTTCAACCACATTAAAAAACATTTCAACTGCATTAATAAACATTTCAACCGCATCAGAAAACATTTCAACCATGTTAGAAAACATTTAAACCTCAGTAATAAACAAACAATTAACCACATTAGAAAACATTTCAACTACATCAGAAAACATTTAAACCTCAGTAATAAACAATTCAACCACATCAGAAAACATTTCAACCACGTTAGAAAACATTTAAACCTCAGTAATAAACAAACAATTCAACCACATTAGAAAACATTTCAACTACATCAGAAAACATTTCAACCACCTCAGAAAATATTTCAATTACATCAGAAAACATTTGAACTGTATTAATAAACATTTCAACCGCTTTAGAAAACATTTCACCTGCATTAATAAACATTTCAACTGCATTAATAAACATTTCAACTGCATTAATAAACATTTAAACCACATTAATAAACCTTTCAACCGCATTAGTACATAATTCAACCACATTAGAAAACATTTAAACCTCAGTAATAAACATTTCAACCGCATCAGAAAACATTTCAACTACATCAGAAAACATTTCAACCGCATTAGAAAACTTTTCAACTGTATTAATAAACATTTCAACCGCATTAAAAAACATTTCACTTGCATTAACCACTTGACCACTGGACACTTAAACCCCCTTAACAACCAGACCAATTTTCACCTTTCCGTGCTTTCACATTTTGAATGACAATTACTCCGTCATGCAACACTGTACCCATATGAAATTTGCCTCCTTTTTTCACACAAATAGAGCTTTCTTTTGGCGGTATTTAATCACCACTGGGTTTTTTATTTTTTGCACTATAATTAAAAAAAGACCGAAAATTTTGTAAAAAAAATAATTTTTCTTAGTTTCTGTTATAAAATTTTGCAAATTAGTAATTTTTCTTCATACATTTGGCAAGAATTTATACTGCTACATATCTTTGGTAAAAAAAAAAAAAAACCCAAATTAGTGTATGTTATTTGGTCTTTGTGAAGGTTATAGGGTCTACTAGCTATGGTGCCAATCACTGAAAATTGATCACACCTGATGTACTGACGGCCTATCTCATTTCTTGAGCCCCTAGCAAGATAGGAAAGTACAAATACCCCCCAAATGACCCCTTTTTGGAAAGTAGACATTTCAAGGTATTTAGTAAGAGGCATGGTGAATTTTTTGAAGTTGTAATTTTTTTCTCACAATTCTTTGCAAAATGAAGATTTTTTTTCCTTTTTTTCCCCACAAAATTGGCATATGTTAACAGATTATTTCTCACACCCAGCATATGTATACCACAAATGACACCCCAAAACACATTCTACTACTCCTCCTGAGTATGGCGATACCACATGTGTGAGACTTTTACACAGCCTGGCCACATACAGAGGACCAACATGCAGGGAGCACCATCAAGTGTTCTAGGAGCATGAGTTACACATATAATTTCTTGACTACCTCTTGCCGTTTTGAAGGACCAGGAGCACCAGGACAATGGAAACACCCAAAAAATTACCCAATTTTGGAAAGCAAACACCCCAGCGTATAATTTAGGAGGCATAATGAGTCTTTTGGACATGTCATTTTTTCCACAAGTTTTTGGAAAATGTGGAAAGAAAATGAAAACGCATTTTTTTACACAAAGTTGTCCATTTATACAATATTTCTAACACACAGCATGTACCTAGCAAGAATTACACGCTAAAATATATTCTGCTACTCTTCCCGAGTATGGCGATACCACATGTGTGACACTTTTACACAGCCTGGCCACATACAGATGCCCAACATGTAGGGAGCACCGTCAGGTGTTCTAGGGGCATTTGACTATCTTTTACACTATTGTGAGGCACTGTGGTGGCATGGATAGGCACTGTAGTGGCACGGATAGGCAGTGTAGTGGCACATATGGGCAGTGTAGTGGCACGGATGGGCAGTGTAGTGGCACGGATGGGCAGTGTAGTGGCATGGATGGACACTGTAGTGGCATGGATGTGTCACGGATGAGAAATGATGTGGTATGGATGAGCATGAATGAGGCGCAAATGAGCCATGGATGGGGATGGATGAGCCGTGGATGGGGATAGATGAGCATGGATGGGGATGACTGAGCACGGATGGGGATGGATGAGCACGGATGGGGATGGATGAGTACGGATGGGATGACTGAGCATGAATGAGGATGGATGAGCATGGATGAGGATGGCTGAGCACGGAAGGGGATGGATGAGCATGGATGGGAATGGATGAGCACGGATGGGAATGGATGAGCACGGATGGGGATGGATGAGCACGGATGGGGATGGATGAGCACGGATGGGGATGACTGAGCACGGCTGGGTGGAAGAGCATGGATGGATGGCTGGGTGAACCCGGATGGCTGGGTGAGAATGGATGGGTGAGCATTGATGGATGGCTTGGTGAGCATGGATGGATGCAAGGGTGAGCATGAATGAGTGGATGAGCATGCATGGCTGGATGGGTGAGCATGGCTGGGTGAGGATGGGTGAGCATGGATGGATGGATAGATGAGTGGCTGAGCATGGATGGATGAGTATGGATGGGTTGAGGATGTCTGGGTGGGTGTTGGGGTGGATGGATGGTGGGGGGTGCAGCCTGTCCCCCAATGTCACTTAGCAGCGCTGTGGGCATTAAACATCCCCCACAGCGCTGCAGCATGCCCTCTGTCTCTCCTCTCACAATGAACCAATTGCTGCAGAGAGGGGAGAGAAAAGCCGGCAGAAGCGCCGGCTTGTTTACATGTGATCGCTCCGTCATTTGACAGAGCGATCACGTGGTAAAAGGCCGCTCACAGCGGCCATTCACCGCTATCTGTGAAGTGCCAGGTCCCCTGGACCCGGCGGTCATGGATGTTCCCATGTGCGCACCCCCTAGGGCCCCCACAATTCTGGAAGGACATCAATAGACGCCCTCCTAGAATTAAGCAACCACCCTGTAGCCCCCTGTAGCCATCATTTGGCTATGGTCAACTGCATTAATAAACATTTCAACTGCATTAGAAAACATTTCAACCGCATTAGAAAACATTTCAACCACATTAGAAAACATTTCAACCACATTAGAAAACCTTTTAACCTTAGTAATAAACATTTCAACCGCATTAGAAAACATTTCAACCACATTAGAAAACATTTCAACCACATTAGAAAACATTTCAACCACATTAATAAACATTTCAACGGCATTAATAAATGTTTCAACAGCATAAGAAAACATTTGAGCTGCATTAACCACTTCAACCCCGGAAGGATTTCCCACTTTAGGACCAGAGCACTTTTTGCGATTCGGAACTGCGTCGCTTTAACTGACAATTGCGCAGTCGTGCAACTTTGTACCGAAACTAAATTGACGTCCTTTTATTCCCACAAATAGAGCCTTCTTTTGGTGGCATTTGATAACCCCTGTGTCACTTCTGATCATCGCTATAAACAAAAAAAAATTGCAACAATTTTGAAAAAAAAACTTTTTTTACTTTTTGCTATAATACATGTCCAAAAAAATAAATACATTTCGTACAACATTAAGCACAACCAAATAACATTGGATATGACCGTTGAGCACTGACGAGAAAAATCAACAGATTTTTCGGCCGATTTTCGCACAGTGTGTACGGGCTTTTACTGTGCAAATGTCATTGGCAGGGAAGGGGTTAACCTGCAGGGGGCAATCTAGGGGTTAACTGTGTTCCCTGTGTGTGTTCTAACTGTATGGGGGTTGGGCTGCCAGGGGCATAACAGATCTAACTCATCCCGAGTACAGGGATCAGTAGATCTGTCATGTACCCCCTCACAGAGAGGGGAACCATCGTGTTTACATCAGCAGTTCCCCATTCTGGCTCTCTCACAGGCGATCGTAGGTCGCCGGCTGATATCGAGTCCACCCGACCTGCGGTCCAGCCGGCAGCACACTTACGCCCGCCCGCTACTCACACATGCACGGATCGCCATTTATAAACAACAATTGGCTGGAACATTCCACTTTGCCGCCGTATGTATACTAAACGCAGTCGGCAAGTGGTTAATAGACATTTCAAATGCATTAGAAAACATTTCAATGGCATTAACAAACATTTCAACTGCATTAGAAAACATTTCAGCTGCATTAATAAACATTTCAAATGCATTGGAAAAAAAATTGAACTGCATTAGAAAACATTTCAATCGTATTAGAAACTGCTACTGAGCCCCCTCCCAGCACTACCACTGATCCCATCCCTCCCAAGCACTGCCACTGACCCCAATAGCACTGCCCTTGATCCCATCCCCCCACTAGCACTGCCACTGATCCCATCCCTCCCCAGCACTGCTACTGACCCCACCAGCACTGTCCCTGATCCCATCCCCCACCAGCACTGCCACTGATCCATCCTTCTCCAGCATTGCCACTGATCCCCTCCTCCCAGCACTGCCACTGATCCCATCCTTCTCCAGCACTGCCACTGACCCCCCCTTCCAGCAATGCCACTGAATCCCATCCCCCACCAGTACTGCCACTGATCCCATTCCTCTTCAGCACTGCCACTGATCCCATCTCCCTCAGCACTGCCACTGATCCCACCCCCAGCACTGCCACTGATCCCACCCCCAGCACTGCC
>BLSH010073927.1:29909-47084 GCA_018402905.1 Glandirana rugosa | reverse complement strand
AATAATACAAACAAATAGTATTTGGTCTTTTGTTCGGCTCCAGGCTCGGCGGCGGGATAGTCGTTGTACCGCGGCCCTGCCGTCCCCCCCGTTTGAAGGTGTCGTTGGTGGGGAAGCAGACCGGGAGGAGGGCGTTCCGAGTCGGGGTTCAAGGGAGGGTGACTTTTTGGGGGCAGTGGCGGACACTGTGGCGGGGTCCGACTTTCGGTAGAACGATTTGGATCAACGGTAGAAACATGTGGGTCGGTACTGTGTCCTTCAAGGGGAGTGTCATGGCTGGGTGTACAAAGATGGCAACTAGGTTTAGCAAGATGGCTTTCAGCCTGGGGCGGTGTCACAGGCGGTGACGGGGGTTTTTCAGTGGGAGGGAACTTGGGGCTGAGCCTTGCGGGAGGAGGGCCAGACGAAGGGGTGGTTGCTGTGGAAGTTTGCCCCCCCTGCCGTCCCGGCGCCATGTTGCTGATAGGGCGGCGGCTCGGACCTCGGCTTGTTTTCTGGTTTATGATAAACAAACATAATAAATCCACCCCTGTTGACTTCTTGCTCTGTCCAGCCTTCATCATGGATGGCTCTTGCCACTCGGTACCAAGCCTCGGCTGCAGGCAGGAGTCCGTGATCAGACAGGACACCTCTCTTTCGTTTTAACAGAGTACGCCATTCCTCTGGTTGTAATCTACCTCCCAAGTCCATAGAGAAGCCACTTATCTTGGCTAGTTTGCTTCTCTTCCTTATAATCACAAGCTAAAGTCCCACTTTTCGGCCGCTGTAATTTTTGTCCCATTGGAAAGTTTATGTGACAGTCCGGGACTTCACCAATATATATATTAATGCTACACAGGGGTTAAATTTAGCTCCCAAGATCTCACAAACAAATGAGGAAGTGGCTAGTCTGCCTTGCTACCACACACTGAACAAAGGAAAAGAGGAAGGGAGGGGGGCTGTCAGCAAGGGGGGATTTTTATTAGCAGAGGGAGATTAATTTCATCAAAGCACAATAGATTAAATTCAGTGTATCGTTCTAGATATCATATACGTTCCAACCGGCAAATATCCCCTCCCTCTGGCTTCACCTTCTCGTTTAACTGGATAATGTACGTCTAGAGTATCTCCTAATAAAGGTTTCAGACCAAGGATCTATTCTCTTTATATCCTGATAAAATCACATTGACTAACAATGACTAAACCCCAACCTTCCAACCTTCTTCGCTAATACTCAGTAGCAAACAACATACACATTCTGGACATGACATCACTACATCTCATGCATGTGACACCATTGAAATAGGCATTTTACTATGACCAGCAATTACATCCATTACAGCTGCATGTTGGCTATTGGGGTGGGGGACTGGCCTTGCACTGTGCAGTTCTTGTTCGTTTTTGCTTTAGGTTACCAAAACCATGCAGTGTGAGATCAAACATAACCCATGTAATTTGTGTGCTATCAGGCACACCCTTGCCCTGCATGTTGGAAGGTGGGTCTGGGAGAGGTTGGAGAGTTGTGTAGTGTATGGCCAGCCTTACTCTACTTTTAAAGAAAAAAAAACAAAATTCTGTACTAGCTATAGGTAAGCTATGTACTTTGCTGAATATTATTGTGATCCTGCCTTTTTTTCTGTCTTAAACAAGCTTTTTTTATACTTGTCCTGCTTCTGGCATAGTTGAGTTTGTTTCAATAAGCACCTGGTACTAATGTCAGGTCTGAGAATCTACTGTGTCGGCCACCCTTTAGCTGTGGTTAACCCCTTAGAGGGTTATTGCCAAACAAGCTAATTCATATTGCATTAAACCTCCGTTTAGCAGTGGTTAACCCCTTAGAGCAGCCCTTTTCAACCTTTTCAACACTGAGGAACCCATGAAATAATTCTTTGGTCTCGGGGACCCACTGCTAAAAATTTAAAATCTACAACTCATGATCCATTAGTGTGATGGTCAATGTAAATAATGCTCTTTACATTTGTGGTCATTGTGAAGAATTATCCCCTTTCAAATAGCTAAAAAGATCAATTATATCATTGGGAATTTATCTGAGAGGTAGAAATTGACCATTGCTTGAGGAACCCCTAGCAACCTCTGAAGGAACCCTAGGTTTCCACCGAACCCTGGTTGAGAAACCCTGCCTTAGAGGATTCTTGCCAAACAAGCTAATTCCCATTGCATAAAATTAGTTTGAACTGCTTTATTAAGCAGCAGGGCTATCATTTGAAGTAGATGAGTAACTTTTGATATATTACATTTCCAAATGACTCTTGCTTAGTATCCTGTTTATCAGATATAAGTGAGGTCAAGAGGTCCTTGTGCACTAAGATTATTTATTACCTTGTCTTTCTGACAGCTTGCTGCAAAGCCATTTGCTTATATTGCTAAGCCATGAGCATCAACTCTTCCTGGTAACCAGTCATTGCTAAGGAGGTAAGGGGCACTGTTCAAGTAAGTTTTCTTTCATGTGTATGAGAAATGAACTATGGGCTTTTTACCATTTTGTCCCTCCAGTTGGCAGACATCAATCACGGCCTTAAGCTGGTCCTGTGCCACTCATGCCTTGGCAGGCAAAGCATTGTATGTTTCTTGATGACACCTATATATCCCGGGCTACGTTTCCACTGGTGTGATTCCAAAGTCGCATCAAAGTGGTGCAGGCACCATTTCAAAGTCGCCGATTTTCAAAGTTGCATAGATGGGAACGGATGCCATTGAGATTGATGGATTGTGATTTGTCATGCAACTTTGTGTCCAAAGTTGCATGACAAGTTGCACTAGTGGAAACAGAGCCTAAAGGGGTTCACTCACACTGTGGGAAAATCAACTCTCTCCAGACTCTTCCAAGAGAGGATACATATGAAGCCTGTTGGTTCAAGCAGACAAGGATAAAGATGGCAACATTTGTCACATGTGTCACATTTGTTTAAGCACATGGTCTCTAAACTCTAGAAGCGTGTTTCCAATCGCTCTGTGAAGGGGTTACCTGTTCTAATATTGAACAGTCTCCAAGCCTTTTTTCCAGGCAAACCAATCCTATTCAGGTGCTTACTAATAGCGATTAAGGATGAACATGACTGCAAGAATACTGCTTTGTTCAAGCAACCAAGGATAAAGATGATGGCAGCTAACAGGTTGTGAATTTCATTAAGCCTGTGGTCAATACACTCTAAGGAATGTGTCCACTGGCCTAATGAGGGATTGCCTATTCTGGCAATATGCAGTCTCGGGGCTTCCCAGGCAAACAATCAGCGTCAATCTCATCAAAGAGAGGATACAAATGAACGTGACTATGAATCCTGCTGCTTCAAGCAGTCAAGGACAAAGATATCAACACTGAATAGATTGTCACATGCATTAAACATGTGAGCAATACACTCTGCTTGCTCACAGTGGTTTGCACTCACACTGTGGGCAAATCCACTCTTTCTAGACTCTTCCAAGAGAAGATGCAGATGGAATAGAATTGTGTGAATCCTGTTGGTTGAAGCAAGCAAAGACAAGATGACGACGCCTAACAGGTTTTCACATTCAGTAAACATGTAAATACACTCTAAAGGAGTTGTTTCCACTCACCCGGGAAGGGACCAGGTCCAGGAAATTGGCACATGTCTCCTACCTAGCCTGAATAAACTTTGGGCTGTCCATCCTGCTCCACTGGGATGTGGTCCCTGTGCTCCCATGCTAAATGCATTGTCTATCAGGGAGCCCCTCTGCTCATCTCTGGGGTGGCATATGCACTGCACTGCTGCTTAATAGTCATTGAACAAGCTGAATGTTGTTGCTTGCCTTCTTTTTCTGCAGGAAAGCAAATGCCAACCCTGAATAAAGACCAGCGCTACTAAGGTAGGGGACCGTACCCATCTGCTTCCAATGAAAGGCAGCCCTCTTCAGGCTCTGCTAAGATGTGCATGTACATAACTTTATGAATCCTGCTTTGCTCAGACAGTCTGGGATTAAGATGATGATGGACACAATTGTCACAATTCATTAAGCATGAGATCAAGACACTCTAAAAGAGCTGTTTGGACTCGCCTTGTGCAAGGTTCATCTATAATGGGAAGGTCCAGTGTTCCTTTCCGAAGCCAGTAACTGGACTCAATAGCTTTCTCAGGCCGACCAACCTTCAGACTCTTCCAAAGAAGGATATATGTAGGAGGATGACCTATGTCTGCTTTTTAATTTCTCCTTTCTAAGGCTGATGAGATGCATTTTAGATGGAAAGCAGTGGAAATAAGTTAGGGGGCTTCTGAATCATCGGATGAGGGCCCTGGAGATGCTATAGAGCTTTAGTTGGTTGCTCATCTTCAGCAAGAGCCAGCTAGTTCCCTTACAGAGGTTGTTTCTGGGTGTCTCAAACGACAGTGGGGAAAGTATTCCTTCCACAGAAGAAGATGCTTCTCTTGATCTTGATGGTCCGTGCTCTGAAGACAAGTAATTTGATATCAGCAAGGCATTGTATGAGGGTATTGATGAATGCAGCAGTCCCCACAGTGGCCTGGGCTCGATGACATCTCAAACACTTTAAGCTTGCTTTACTCCAGTGGTGGGTCAAGCTCACTGTCAGAACCAGTTTGCTCAAGGAAGATTGAAAGGAGCGATTCCTCGTTCTAGAGTTGATGGCGGCACAGGAGGCATTACTGATCTTTGCACCACTATTTCAAGACCATCATGAGGATTCATACAGTAGCATATGTGTCGAATCAGGGAGGAAAGCAGCAAAATTGGGGAAGGGGAAAGGAGAGGATACGGGCCAAACGCTCTAAATGCCAACAGGCTGGGGCGTGCACAGATTACTGACTCACCTCATCAGAGGTGGATCTCACCACTAAGAACTAAATAGTTATGCACAAAACAGTGGGGGTGGGTTGATAGAAACAACCCTAAAGACAGTTCAAAAACGTAGGAGAAACAGCAGTATAACAAGTGCAGGAGCTTTATTACCAAATAATTAATCAAAAATACAGACAGCAGTGAATGTGAAGACATGAAAACATTAAATTGACAACGTTGTCATTAAAAGCACCTCCTACATCCACCCCAACAACATCATGGGAGAAAAATGTATATGTGATAGTATAATGTGCTAGTATCAGGCTTGGAGATGTATTCTGGGAAACCACTCAGGTGGCTCGCCGTCAACGGCTGTCTGCCAATACTGGCAACATCCAGATAATCTATTGCCCATATACACGTCTAAAATTAGTCACACTCCAGTAATGAACATTATCGTACACAGTTGCCAATAATTGGTGTCCAGATATAAAATCGAATATCTTTATCGAAGTCCGGGAAGTATTCCTGGATCCAACAATGCAAAATGGCCAGATGAAAAAGATTTTTATATATGATAGTATGATGTGCTAGTATCAGGCTTGGAGATGTATTCTGGTAAACCACTCAGGTGGCACGCCGTGAACGGCTGTCTGCCAATACTGGGGACATCCAGATCATCTATTGCCATATATATGTCTAAAATTAGTCACACTCCAGTAATTGATATTATTGTACACAGTAGCCAATGATTGGTATCCAGATATAAAATTGAATATCTTGATCGAAGTCTGAGAAATATTCCTGGATCCAAAAATGCAAAAATGGCCAGATGATGGGCTAGTATAATCCAAGGATTTCTATATGTGGTGGATCCCAGGATAAGGATCAGATTCCAATCAGTAGGGTTTCACACATGAGCATTGCATATTCTGGAAGGTACTAATCAAAACATGCAGTCCAATATAGGTTTCAAGAATCAAAAGAAAAAGGAAACCTCCCAAATTAGGTAAATCTAAAGTCAGAGCATGTGTGGTCAAAAAAATGCATAAGAATAGTACCATCAATCCAACAGAAGATCTAGGCTGCTGGCAGTCAGGAAGTTAAGCTCATTACGCTGATGACACCATGCGAATACTGAGTGAAATGAACGGGTGTAGAGAGCCAAAACAGGTATAGGTCCTGAATGTATACAAAAAAGTAAATGGAGCATGCCATCCGTTCGTAAATTATATAAAGTACTCACAGTTGTAGCACAGGATACTAATTGTACTGGTAATTTGCAGGGGTCGGTGGATCCAGTCGTACAGGTGGGTACTAATGACAAAGGGAACCTGCCGTTTAGTTCGCTGTAACCCAATAAGGAAGTGCTTGCCGAGGGACCCTCTTTCGGAAGTCTTCTTACAGGGGAGCCTTCATTCAGGGAGGCCTTCGTTTGGTGGAGCCATCATTGGTAGGCGAAAGGTTGTATGGCCGCCGTGGGGTGCACCACTGTGTTCGGTCAGCGGAGGGAGTGACGTCCTGTCACTTCCTAAACGGCAGGTCCAGGACAGCTGGAGTGGAGCAGGACCTCCATGAGATGAGCGGGGTGGTGGCAGAGAGGTGCAGGCTGCTACCGACACGTTTCACCAGCAGGTGGCGCTGGTTTCATCAGGGTAAGGATGTCAATGGAGAGATTCTCTATTTATAGTCAATGAAGCATTGATGAATTTCCTAGATGACATCACTTCCGCCCTATTCCACAGGACAGTTAACCCAATAGGGTCATGTATTGTGGTCAAGTAGATACACTGCAAGTGATTGCCCTCTAGTGGTGAAGCAGAGAAATTACTCTAGTCATTCAAATAACTGAAAATACCAGTAATAAACAAATAATTTTTCACTCAAGATGGCTTACACATATTTTTAAGGCGACATTGGTGGGAGCTTGGGGCAGTATGCTCAAATTGATATTAATAATAAGTACAGGGTGGGCCATTTATATGGATACACCTTAATAAAATGGGAATGGTTGGTGATATTAACTTCCGGTTTGTGGCACATTAGTATATGTGAGGGGGGAAAATTTTCAAGATGGGTGGTGACCATGGCGGCCATTTTGAAGTCGGCCATTTTGAATCCAACTTTTGTTTTTTCAATAGGAAGAGGGTCATGTGACACATCAAACTTATTGGGAATTTCACAAGAAAAACAATGGTGTGCTTGGTTTTAACGTAACTTTATTCTTTCATGAGTTATTTACAAGTTTCTGACCACTTATAAAATGTGTTCAATGTGCTGCCCATTGTGTTGGATTGTCAATGCAACCCTCTTCTCCCACTCTTCACACACTGATAGCAACACCGCAGGAGAAATGCTAGCACAGGCTTCCAGTATCCGTAGTTTCAGGTGCTGCACATCTCGTATCTTCACAGCATATGGTTTTTTTATGGTTTTTATGGTCAGTAAAAACCAATACCGGGTGAGCTGCTCCTTCCAGGAGGTACCGCCATTCCTCCAAAGCCGACTTCATGGCCAGCAATTCCCTATCACCGACATCATAGTTCCAGCAAGATGGTGCACCACCACATTATGGGTGTCAGATCCGAGCATAGCTAGATGAACAGTTTCCTGGAAAGTGGATTGGTCGTCGTGGGCCAGTTGAATGGCCCCCAAGGTCTCCCGATCTGACCCCCTTAGACTCTTATCTTTGGGGTCACCTGAAGGCAATTGTCTATGCTGTGAAGATACGAGATGTGCTATGTTAAAACCAAGCACACCATTGTTTTTCTTGTGAAATTCCTAATAAGTTTGATGTGTCACATGACCCTCTTCCTATTGAAAAAACAAAAGTTGGATTCAAAATGGCCGACTTCAAAATGGCCGCCATGGTCACCACCCATCTTGAAAAGTTTCCCCCCTCACATATACTAATGTGCCACAAACAGGAAGTTAATATCACCAACC
Organism: Glandirana rugosa; assembly: GCA_018402905.1. Lineage (NCBI taxonomy): Eukaryota > Metazoa > Chordata > Amphibia > Anura > Ranidae > Glandirana > Glandirana rugosa. The sequence continues at coordinate 39,386 of BLSH010073927.1, read as the reverse complement.
ATTCCCATTTTATTAAGGTGTATCCATATAAATGGCCAACCCTGTATATTAATAATGGAAATAAAATATGTATATCAATAACGGAAATAAAATATGTATATTGAATCTTTGTGTCTAGAGAGGATGAAGGTACCCAGAACAAAGGGATTTCTATGCGGCTAGTTCTTAAGGAAGACTTGTAAATTTAATTCAGTGTTCAGGCCCTCAGGAATGAGGGTGCCTAAGCGATAAATCCACTCCTTTTCCTTTTGTTGTAGAATGGTATCGTAGTCACCTCTTCTATCAGATAGCTTCAGGGCATAAAAGCCCTTCACTCGCAATCCTTCGGGTCTGCCATTATGGTATCTTGAGAAATGTTTGGCTAGTGGTGTCTTGGGCTCTGGTGCACGGATACTGGATAAGTGTTCACCAATTCTGATTTTCAACTCCCGTTTGGTCTTGCCAACATAGATTTTTTTACATGGACATTTGATCATGTACAATACTCGAGTCGTATTGCAATTCATGAAATTGAGGATTCGGTAGATTTTTTGGTTTCTAGTATCCCTAAATGTACTGGTTTTGTCAACAAAAGGACAAATTTGGCATCTGCCACATGGAAACATTCCCTTCAGTGGTGGGAGGTCAGTTAGCCAATTCCGTGGAGTGACTTTGGTAAAGTCAGATCTCACCAATTCGTCAGCGAGATTCCTCGCCCTTTTGGCTGTTAGGGCTGGTCTAGGTCCTACTATTTTTTCCAAACCTGGGGCACGAGTAAGTATGTGCCAATGTGTTTCAAGTATTCTACGCACCTTTTCCCATTGATGTCCGAATGGGGTAATGATGCGTACCAATTCCGATGAAGACTTCTTGTTTGATTTGTTACTTCTTAGTAGTAACTCATCTCTTCTCTTTTCAGAGGCGTATTTCATGGATCTCCTCAAGCATCTATGAGGGTATCCCCGGTCTCTAAATTGTTTATACATCTGTTTTGCCTCCGTTTGGAAATCTGACTCTTGTGAGCAGTTTCGGCGAATCCTTAGAAATTGGCCCGTTGGAATGCCCTTCACTAGGGCTCTCGGGTGATGACTTGTGGCTTCTAATAGTGTATTAGCTGCTGTTGGCTTACGATATGTTTTTGTTTGTAACGATCCCTCTTTTGCAAAACTCAAAAACCTCTGAGGTAGCAAAATTGGCACAGGCAAATATGCATTCTTGATGTCTATTGATGCCAAAAAATCTCCTTCCTGGAGCGAGGCAATCATTGAGCGGACTGACTCAATGCGGAATGGCTGTACCGCAAGAAATTGGTTTAGGACCTTGAGATCTAAAATAGGCCTCACCTCCCAGTTTTGCTTCGGAAACAAAATGGTTTGGAGTAGTAAGAAAGCAGGCATGTGTTTATGCAAAACGTGCCTATGTAAGTAAGCAGGCATCTGTTTATGCACAACGTGCATTCATAGGCATCAGGTGTCTCTGCATCATGTTTGCTAGGCATCATGTGACCTATGCAGACACCTTCCTATGCAGACACGTGCCCATGCAGACACAAGTCTCAATGCGACACAGCCCATTTTACACAGGCCCATGCAACACACATCACGCTTCTCTGCCACATGCGTCTTTGCATCACGCGTCTCTATGCGACCCAGGTCCATGTGACCCGGGCCCTTGCGACACAAGTCTCCATGCGACACAACTTTATGCAGCACGAGTCTGTATGTATATGCACCTGTGTTGCTTTGCAACCCTGTGTTTTAGCCCACATGTGTTTTAACAACCATGTTTAACCACTTCAGCCCCGGAAGGACTTGCCCCCTTCCTGACCAGAGCCCTTTTTGCGATTCGGCACTGCGTCGCTTTAACTGAAAATTGCGCGGTCGTGCGACGTTGTACCCAAACAAAATTTGCGTCCTTTTTTCCCACAAATAGAGCTTTCTTTTGGTGGTATTTGATCACCATTGCGTCATTTCTGATTGCCGCTATAAACAAAAGAAGAGCGACAGTTTTGCAAAAAACCCCAAATTTCTTACTTTTTGCTTAAGTACAAATCCCAAAAAAATATATAAAAAAACATTTTTTTCATCGGTTTTATTCTTCCTCATATTTGTGATAAGAAAAATCGCAATCAGCGTTTATTGATTGGTTTGCGCAAAAGTGGCTGCGTTTACGGATGATGAGAATTCATTTCTGGGGTTTTTATTTAATTTTTTTACTAGTAATGGCGGCAATCTGCGATTTTATTTTTTTTTTCATTTAACTTTTTTTATTAAAGATTTTAGGAAAAGAAAGGTCATTTACAGAAATGGAATCACATAACGTAGTCATGGTTTACATCACATATATAGACAGTAACTGATGTAAATCTAGTATAACACTCAGCAGATCAATACGAGGGGTTGGTGCCCTTCCGATATTGCTTTGGAGTATAGGGTCAGCCCGGAGGAAGAGTCGTCTATTTAAGGTCAAAGAAGACCGCACTCTGGGCACCCCTGTGGGTACTTGCTGTGCCGCGAGAGCAAGGTCTCCCATAGCTACTGTTCCACAGGGCTAGCCAGGGGGGAACAAATTGCTAATGCATATTAGGCCAGGGTTCCGTCCCTATTGTGGCTAAGTTACCAGTAACTGCTGCCGGTGCAGCCTGGAGAGGTCCTGTAAGATTGTTGCATATAGCTTGAGTGTTTGGTTAGAGTAAATATGAGAAACAATAACAATGGATGAATTCCAACATTAAAAAAAACAGTTATAAGCAGGTTAATGGAAAATAGGATTCAAGAATAATTAAGAAAGGAGGTAAGAGAACAGAGGAAAACAGGCTAGAGAGGAGGCAGAAGAAAAAAAGGAGTTGTTCGGACCAATGAGGATAGGGTATGGTTCGGAGCAGGTGGGTATGGCGTTAGAACGGCAATAATAAGTCTTCATTGAAGTCCGGGGGGAGGCAATGTTTGATCCATGGGTGCCATTGTGATTCGAATCTACGGATCTTATTTGTCTCAATAGCCAACATTTTAGAGTGTATCATGGCTCTATTCATCCTGCCTTTAGTTTCCGGGAGGATGTGTCGGGGGGATTTCCAAGCTTTCGCGATCGTTTGTTTTGCGGCGGTGGTGAGGTGCATTAATAGTTTAAACTGGGAGTGTGTTAAATTGTCTGGTTTGAGATTTAATAATGCTATTGCCGGGTCCTTTGGTATTGCACGATCAAACATTTTAGATAAAAGGTCAAAGACCTGCTGCCAGAGGTCCTGAGCTACAGGGCAATTCCACCAAATATGGAAGTAGGAGACTGGTTCGTTACAGCCGCGGAAGCAAAGTGCTGAAGCCGTAGGGGCAATTTTAGCGAACCTCGTGGGAACTAGGTACCAACGTGTGAGGACCTTGAAATTAGTCTCAATAGCTAAGATATTGGGTGAAGCTGAAGCGGTGGTGGTCCAGATCCTGGACCAATCAGCGACATCCAGAGCGTTGCCTAGGTCTAGCTCCCATTTGGCTGTATAGGATGGTGGTGCATTTTCAGGAGTATCGCAAAGTTGGCGATATAGCGTCGATATGATGCCCCTAGCGTGGGGATCTTTGTTGCAATATCTTTCAAATATCGACAGCTGGGTAAATGTTGAACTCGTTTTAAGGTAGGGGGCATAGAAGTTGCGTATTTGCATGTGGCGAAACAGCTCGGTCTGAGGAAGGTTGCATGAGCTACATAACGTTGGAAATGAAAGGAAAGCTGTGCCTGTAGTCAGCTTATAAAGGCGGTATAGGTCTGCGGCAAGCCAGGCACAAAAAGAGTTAGGAGATTCCCAGGCGGGCCTAAAGGCTGGGTTTTTTAGGAAGGATAACAGAGGGTTATGTCGGGATTGTAGGTTGTGTGTTTTTTTAAGTTTATCCCAGATGTCAAGCGAGTGCCTGGTTATAGGATTATTTATATGTTTGCGATCTGATGGGCGCAACCAGAGCATATTGGCAACTGAAATTGGGTCGACCTCAACTGATTCTATAGCTACCCACAGCGGTGCTTCTTTGACGGCATGGTACTTTGGTAACTGTGACAACTGAGCTGCGTGGTAGTAGGTGTTGAATTTAGGTACACCGAGACCCCCGCATAATTTATGGAGGTGCAAAGTGGACTTGGGTATTCTAGGTCTCGTAGATCCCCATACGTATGACATGACTTTGCTTTGTTGTAGCTGTAGAAAATAGGCTGGTAGGGGGATAGGGAGTACTCTAAATAAATATAAAAATTTGGGTAAGATGGCCATTTTGATGACGTTGATCCTACCTAACCAAGAAATAGGCAACGCTGACCATTGGGACAGGAGTTGTGACACTTTTCTGAGGAGGGGGAGGTAGTTGATTGTAAATAGGGAGGGGATATTGGCTGTGAGCTTGATACTAAGATAGGTAATATGGTGGGGTTCCCATCTAAAGGGAAGGGAGGTCTGTATATTTTGTATCTCGGTAGGAGAGAGGGAGATGTTTGTCATTTGAGATTTATGAGCGTTAACATGTAGGCCAGAGACGCTGGCAAATTTATTCAGTAGTGATAGGAGGTTCGGAGCGGAGACGTGCGGAGCAGTTATAAAGATTAGGATGTCATCAGCAAACAGGCTGATTTTGTGGTATATACCACCATGTTCTATTCCCTTGATGTCAGGATGCAATCGGATAAGTTGAGCCAGGGGTTCTATGCATAGAGCAAATAGCAGCGGGGATAGCGGGCAGCCCTGCCTGGTCCCGCTTTGGATACCAAACATGGTAGATTTATATTCGCAATATTTCACGTAAGCTTTTGGATCAGCATAGAGGGATGAGATCCAGGAGAGAAAATGGGCGCCCACCCCCCAATGTTTAAGAGTATATTGCATATATTTCCAGGATATCATGTCAAATGCCTTCCTGACATCAAGGGACAGAAAGCATGCGGGGATACGCCTGGTCTTAGCGATGTGTGAAAGAAGTAGTGCTCGCCTAATGTTGTCTCCCGCTTGACGTGCCGGGATAAATCCGGTTCGATCTCGGTGGATCAACTCCCCGATCATGCGATTTAGTCTGGTAGCAAGGATTTTTGCAAGCAATTTAACATCAAGGTTGAGGAGGAATATCGGCTGGTAATTTGACCAGGTGGAATGGTCTGTGTTTGGTTTGGGTATCATAGCTATAGAGGCTGTCAGCGTCTCGGGTCTAAATGCACACCCTTGCCTAATAGCGTTGAAAGCGCTGGTAAGTACAGGGGATAAAATATGGGCGAATTGCTTGTAATAACTGGCAGAGAAGCCATCTGGGCCGGGGCACTTGTGGGGCTTAAGTGACTTGATGGCCTGTAATACTTCTGACTCTGCAATAGGGGAGTCAAGCAGTTCTTCTTGGGATTTGGATAAAGTCGGGAGGGAAATATTTGAGAACATGTCGTCTAATAGAGTGCTGTCTGGGGTCATGGAATGGGAGTATAATTGGGATAGTTTGGTTCGAAAGATTTCCAAGATTTTGACGGGGTTGCTTGTAAAAGCATGGTTATTAATTTTGAAACGTATGGTATGTGGGGGGTTATTGACCACCTTTAAGGCACGTGCCATTGGTGTATCTGGTTTATTTGCCTTAGCATATAGTTTGTGGCGGTACTTGCGTAAGGATTTTTCGGCGGAGTCAGTCAAGAACAAGTCGAGATCGAGTGTGGCTTTATCTGGTCGTTTTCTGTTAGCGTCGGTAGGGGTCGTGTGAAAGGCGTTGTGACATGCTGAGAATTCTGCTTCTAATTTCTGGTAGAGGGTTTTTCGTTCTCTTTTAAGTGCGGCAGCCTGTTGAATTAACTTCCCTCTAAGACAGGTTTATGTGCCTCCCATAGGTTAACTGCTGAGATTTCTTCCGTAGAGTTTATGGCGAGATATGCCTTGAGCGCAGTTTCTTTTTTTTTTCCAAAACATTTTATTGAAGGATAAACAAGACACAGTGTGGTAATACATCCAAGGGGTTCACATATGTCCTGTGATGTAACATAGAACACAGGTATGACAATTTAAATGCACAATATATCAACATCAAGTGTATTCATGTCTTTTTTGCATAAAGTTATCAGTGTTCCCATCCTGTTTATGTATGCATCATCCTTACACACATCTCCAGATTGGTAAGTGGAGATCTGTGGAGCACATTAAATGTGGGGGAAGTAGACAGTGAGGGAGCTAATGGTGAATGTATAGGAGTGGGTATATCGTTCGCGATTCCCTTAGGTCATAGGTTCCGCTGAGGTTCAGTTATTGATATAAATAGGGGGTGCAACGCAGTTATGGATATAGTGTGTACCTTTAATGTGTTCTGTACCTCGTGGCTGCAATCGGGCCTTGATTCTTGATTTCTTTTATCTTTCCTGACCCCCTCATGCGACCGGCGCTTTCGGGTAGTGTATCAGGAAGGATGAGAGCATAGGGGAGGGGGTAAACAGGGGATTGGGAGAGAGGGGGGCGGGAAGGAAGATAATGGGGGCTCTCTCTCTGCATATCATGGTTTGTGATGGGAGATTTGGTTTTGGTGTGACTAAAGCACAAGTTACGTGTGTGTTATGTTGTTGTATTCATCTGAGGATTTGAAAGAGATCCAGTCGGCCCAGATTTTTGTGTATTTGGTAGGTGTGTCATTGGCCATAGCAATCAGTTCTTCCATTTCAGCTATTTTCTGGATTTGTTTGTACCAGTCTGTGATTGAAGGAGTTTTAGGCATTCCCCAATATCTGGGGATGCAAAGTTTGGCTGCATTTATCATGTTCATGGTGAGTGATTTGCGATATTTGATGTTTTGGGCGGATTGAAGATGGAGTAAAAATTGTTCAGGTTTCAGAGTTAAATTTTGTGCGGTTATCTTATTGATCTGTGCACATATTTTCTCCCAGAAGGGAAAAATTTCTTTACAGCTCCACCATATGTGTATGATGGTACCTAATTCTTGCTTACATCGCCAGCACCGATCAGTTGTGTCAGGGTTGTATTTATGAAGGATATTTGGTGTTCGGTACCAGGGAGTAAGCAGTTTGAAGTTGTTTTCTTGTATAGTAACATTTATTGATCCCTTGTGGGTATTTTCAAATATTTGTGCCTATTGTTCTTCTGTAATGTTTAGACCTAGGTCCCTATTCCATGCCGCACAGAACTTGCTTGTGTCGTTGGGAGTGTTGGCTCATAGTAGTGAGTATATTGTGGATATGGTGTGTTGCAGAGGTTTTTTTGGTAGCACAGATGTTGTCAAATGGTAACAGTGGTTTAGAGAGATCACAGGATTTTTGAGTGTTGCGTATGAAGTGTCTTATTTGGAAATACCTCCAGAAGTTTAATGATGTTCCAGGCCATTTTTGTTTTAATGTGGCCAATGGTAGAGTAGTTCCGTTGGAGGTTAAGTGGAGGATACGTAGGTCGGGAGTAGTAGTGGAGGTTTGGAGGAACTCTTTGTCCATGCCTGGGGGAAATTCCAGGTTGTTGAGAATAGGGGTCATGGGGCCTGGGATATTTGATGTGCCCCTAGATTTAGTGCATTTTTTGAAGCTGTCTAACGTAAGGCCTATGAGCGGGTGTGTTTTAAGGGTGGCTGGGATGTGTTTCGTGTGGATCCATGGCGTGATGTGGATAGGGGCACCTGAGACTGCTTTTTCTAATGTAATCCAATCTTTAATTGTGTCGTGTACATTCCAATCGACAATGCTCTGTAATTGACAGGCCCAGTAGTAGAGTCTAAGGTCTGGTACTCCCAGGCCCCCCTTGGGTTTTGGGATGGTGAGTTGCCGGTGGTTAATTTTTGGCTTCTTAGCGTGCCATAGGAATTGGGAGCAAATTTCTTTAAGGTTTTGGAAGAATGAAGGAGGAATTGCGACTGGGACTGTTTGGAATAAGTAAAGTATGCGAGGAAGTATATTAATTTTAATGATGGCCGCTCTCCCAAACCATGAAAAGTGTGGTTTGCTCCATCTTTTAAGATCTTCCTTAATGTTGTGGAGTATAGGGAGGTAATTTTTTTTGAAGAGATTGGATGTATGATTTGTTAAGTATATGCCTAGGTATTTTATGGTAGAGGTTTACCGTTTGAAGGGAAAACTGTTTTCACATGCTTTCAATTGAGTCGGGGTGAGGGATATGTTTAGGGCTTCTGATTTTGAGAAATTTATTTTAAGGTGGGCAATGTACCGGAACGTGCTGAAATCTTTTAGGAGGTTTGGGATGGAGATCACGGGGTCTGTTAGAGGATATCGTCCGCGAATGCTGCTAGTTTGTATTGTTTCTTGGCAATGTTTATTCCTTTTATGGAATCGTTGGCCATGAGTTGACTGAGGAGGGGTTCAAGTGTCAATATGAAGAGAATTGGAGAGAGGGGACAACCTTGATGGGTTCCATTCCTGATTGAGAAGGTGTTCGACAGGAGGCCGTTGACCCTTACCCTAGCTGAAGGGTTCGTGTACAGGGACATGATGAGCGTGATTAGCCTGGGGCCAAGGCCCAGCGTTAGAAGGGTTGCCTCTAGGTAGTCCCAGGCCAGCCTATCGAACGCCTTCTCTGCATCAAGTGATAGAAGGAATCCTGGAAGTTTGTTTTGAGCTAGCCAGTGTTGTATGTTAATTGCTTTCACTGTGTTATCTCTGGCTTCTCACCCTGGAACAAATCCTACTTGATCTTTATGTATCAGGTCTGGAACGAATGGGAGGATTCTATTGGCTAAGATTTTCGCAAAAAGTTTCAGGTCTGTATTTAGAAGTAATATAGGGCGATAGCTCGCTGGTTGGGCTGGGTCTTTATCTTGTTTGTGGATAATGGTGATATGGGCTTCTAGTAAGTTATGTGGGTGGTGTTCCCTGTTTGCCAGCTGGTTAAATGCTCTTAAGAATGGTTGTATGAGTAAGTCCTGAAATGATTTATAGTAGGCTGCAGAGAAGCCATCAGGGCCTGGGCTTTTGCCCGGTTTAGTTTGTTTGAGTGCTAATTTGAATTCCTCTTCGGTAAGCGGGCCATCTATCTCTTTGGCATGTTGTTTAGAGATTGGGGCGGATGCATATTTTTTAAGAAAATTGTTTAATATGTTTCTTCTAGGGTCTTTTAGGTCAGGGGGTTTAGGTTCAGGTGGTAGGTTGTAGAGGCCTGAATAGTATTCCACAAATTGTTGGGCTATCTCTTCATTTGTGATAACCTTATTCCCTTTGGGTGTATTGATAGAGCGGATAGTTGCATTTGTCCTCTTTTCCTGTATCGCTCTGGCAAGGTATTTCCCACTTTTGTTGCTATGTTCGTAGAAAAGTTTTTGTGTCAGGGCATATTTCCTTTTTATTTTAAAGCCTAATTCTTCCAAGAGAAGGGCACGTGTCTGGGATAGTTCGGATAAGGTGGTTGTGGCCCTGGTTTTTTTTATGTGTTTGTTCCACAATTTGTATCTTTTTCATAAGGGAATTTATTTTATTTTGTTTGGTTCGTTTACGGGCTGTGGCTTGGGATATTAGAAATCCTCTGATTACGCACTTGTGTGCTTCCCATTG
>BLSH010073927.1:4987-29897 GCA_018402905.1 Glandirana rugosa | reverse complement strand
TTTGATGTTTGACGGAGAGATGTACTACGGACCGCTCGAGATGTGGGATGGCTATCTCTGATGTGGAAGATAAGGTACGGCGTGTTAGCGATGTGTTCTTAACTGATGAAGACCTATCTCAACTCGCTTGAAGATCTTCAGGCCCAAGACGACCAAGCCGGCTTGAAGCCCTGTTTCAGGCCCAAGCCCAGGCCTGTCTTGGGCTTGAAACAGGGCCTGGGGCTTGGGGTAACTTTAGTTACCTCTGGGAATCCGTGTTTTTTACAACATTTTATCAGGACCTTCCAGGATCTCCAGACGTTTTCCTTCCTTTACACCCATTCCCACCTGTCCCCATTTCTTTGTAGGTCACTTGTCCCACCCTTACCCACATTTCCTTCCTTTTGCAGACCTCTAGGACCTTCCAGGACTATTTTACAACATTTTTTGTGCCTAAGGGTCTCCATTGATTTCAATGGGGTTCGGGGTCCGGGACAAAGTTCGGGTTCTGTCCGGACCCGAACCCGGACTTTGTCCCGAAGTTCGGCCGAACCAGCAGAACCCGGACTTCTAGAAGTTCGCTCAACTCTATCCAGAAGTAGTCAATTCTTGTGTAGCGATTGTGCGGCATGGAATAGAAGGTGTAGTCTCTATCGGTAGGGTGTAGAGCTCGCCAGGCATCATGTAGAGAGGCAGTTTGTAGTTTTTTAATTTGGCGTAAGGCATGGAAAGGTAGTGATGATGAGCCTGATGAAGTGTCCTCTAGTGGATTGAGGGCTACATTGAAGTCGCCTCCTAAAATGAGAATGCCCTTTTGGAAGGCTATTAACTCTGTGATGGTTTCTCTAAAGAAGGTTACTTGGGCCTTATTAGGGCTGTAAATATTGGCAATCGTGATAGGTTTACCATGGATTGTACCTTTGATGAAGATATAGCAGCCTTCCTTGTCTCTGAGGGAGTCCATTATATCTATGGGTAGGTTTTTAGCTAGAAGGATTGAAACACCTTTAGTCTTTGCCGTCTCATTGGTTGCATGGTATACTCTTGGGAAATCCTTGTTAGTCAATTTAGGGATGTTATCCGATCGGAAGTGAGTTTCTTGAAGTAATAGGATGTCAGTTTTTAGATGTTTCATATGTGCTAGCAATTTCCTTCTTTTTTCTGGGATATTAAGTCCTTTGGTGTTGAGAGAGATTAATCTGATATGTGCCATTTTGCGGTTGTGCGAGAAGAGAGTGTGGGGTATATCCTGAGGAGAAACGGGGTAAGGTGTGGAGGAATGAGGGGGGGAGAAGGGGTAGTTAGATCCCTTCCTTGGGGAGTGGAATGGTACCGACTACTGATGGAGACCTGCTCCTCAGTAAGATTCTGTCTCTGTCGGGATGGTCAATTACGGTGGTGACCGTAACTGTGTGGGGATAGTGGCTGGACGGGGGACAATGGTGGAAAGCTCTAGTGTTCCGTCTACTAATGTTAGGGTTAGTGGTGTTGTGTGTGGTCTGAACCACCGCGGTCCACTTCTTATCAGAAGTGTATGTTCTAATTTGGGAATTAATGGGGGTGGCTGGCTTGAAAGGGTGTATTTGGAAAGGGACTGCATATTAAGATCAAGAGCGAGGGAAGTATGGGCTGTGGAGCAGTCTTATAGGGGGGTGAGTGGGTGGGATATTCCCTAGGATTTGTTTGAGGTGTGGTCACCCCAAAGTGCTGGTGATGTCATGAAGGCAACGGGACAGCTTAACAAATTGTTGTTGAGTTAAAGGTGCAGCTACTCTCCTGTGTCTTGTAAGGTAGAAACATGTCTCATAACGTAGACGAAAACCTGTGGAGAAAGTACTAGCTTGCCGGCTGGTAATACACGTGTTGAGGTTATTGCATGGGAGAAATGCTAATAGGTGATTTTAGGAAAATAGAAAGTGAGTGTTGTCCGTGAGGGCCACAAATGTGTGATTTGATCATGTGTGCGTGGAGAGAGTATATATAGGTTTCATGAGAGTGGGTAAGTGTTGGTTGGGGTGCAAGAAGGTGTGGTAAGTTAAGTATTGTAAGTACTGCAGCCGGCAAGAGACGTATTCCACCTCCAACTGCTTAAACTTTTAGTGTATATCCTACAGTTGTATTGAGGGCTGCAGGGTAACATATCACTTACTTGAAGTTGATTATGAGGTGAGGATTTAGCGCTGTATTCAGGACCTGGGTTCTGTTGAAGTCTCAGTGTCTACAGTTATAGTAACATTGCATTATCTATTAGTTTGAGTGGGGGCTTTAGGCTCTTAAGTATACCTGAAAAGTATGCGCAATCATCCTAGTGTGAATTCCAGGTTGGTTTGAACACAGTTCCAAAACTAAGACCGTAACAGTATATGAAAACCACCATTAACAATCATTTGCGGTAGACAGACCTTTCTCAGGTGGAATGTCAGGTTAAGAATTTGCAATTGAAGGGATTTATTTCTGGGTCGCCACAGGGCGGTAGAATATAACTTATCTTATTGATCAGTTATTTAAACGTTTGCTGAGAAAGCTCTGTCTGGGTGAATGCTCAATAACCATTTTCAGAGTACCCCTTAAGACCAAAGGAAATCACCAAGGGTAGGAGGTTCTGGTCCGAGGTACTTTGTCAGACACTGTGAGGGGCTACCTCGAGAAGCAGAGGTGTATGTCCTGTGGTACAGTGTTCTGTAAGTTCATGGTGCTCTCATTTTGGCGCCCGTGAGCGCTTAGCAGTGTCAGAGAGTTATCAGTGTTATTGGTCAGGGGCACGTATACTAGGTGAACCTGGCGTGAGTTAATTACTTTTGACCGTTTAGGTGAGGCCAGTGTAATTGCATCGACTGTGGGTAGTCTTAGTATGATGGGAAAGTTCAAAGATGGAAGTTGCGAATCATGCAGGATATTTGACCCAATGTTGTTTGCATGGTGTATATACTCACGTTCCTCTGCGTGTGAGAGGACAATAGCATGGGAGGTGGAGTTTTCAATGTGATCGTGGCTGTATCGCTTGTGCTTTCCAAGCGTATGTTTCAGTCTTTCCTGGGTTTACGATGAGCCGGTGAGCTTGGGAGACTCCCTTCTCCTGGAGATCGTCTGTTGGCTGGTGGAGGAGAAGATCTGGAGGACAGTCTGCGTCGTCTGTGCGAAGAGGAATTGCCTTGGTGCTGCATATCCCTGAGTTCGTCCACTTGGTGGTGAGTAGGGCGAAGGTCTGCGTACCAGTTGGGAAGGTCTACCAGAGGGATGTTTAGCTTTTCGCAAAATAAGGGTAGGTCTTCCGGCACCTTTAGGAGTGTAGGTTGGTTAGGTGGACCAGCAGAGAGACAGAACGGAAATTTCCACTTGTATGGGATGTTGTGTTCTTTCAGGAGTTCCAGTAGGGGGTGCAGGTCCCTGCGTTGTTGTAGTGTCATTTGCGAGAGATCTTGGAACAGCTTGATTTCGTGGCCTTGGTAGAGGATGCATCCTCTTGTCCGGGCCCTGCGGAGGATGTCCTCTTTCAGTTGGAAGTTGACTATGTTACAGATAACATCCCTGGGGGGGCTCGTTTTTTCTTCCTCTGGTTCTCAAAGCCCTGTGGAATCTTTCCAGCTCAATCTGTGTTTCAGGGGGCCTTCCCAGCATATCATTGAATATGGCCAGGAGAGTGGTATGCAGAGTATCTGGTTCATAGGATTCAGGCAGGTTCAGAATTCTGATGTTGTGTCTGCGTCCTCTGTACTCCAAGTCTTCCAAATGACGCCTCATGTCTCTCAGTTGTAGTGTATGCGAGTCTATAGCGCATTTGGAGGTGTGTATCTCTATATCATGGCGTGTGGTGATTTCTTCTATGTCCTCCACTCTGTTCATCATTGTTTGGAAATCATGTCTAAGGTCTGCGATCGCCACTACTAAGGCATTCTTGATGTCAGCTGCCACTGTGTGTAGGTCATTTAAGCTCAGGAGTTGTTGTACCTGTTCCCTGGGCAGTGGCGGGTTTCTAGATGTGAGTTGTGCCTCCTCTCTTCTTGGGCTGCTGCTGTCACTGTTAGTGGCTCCATTTAAGGTCTGTTGTTCTGTCATGTTGTCGCGCGATCTTGATCTAAAAATCTCCGCAATTTGTTTTTGTGGTTCCTTAGGCGATTTTCTGGGAGAGCAAGAGCGGGCTGGAGATTGATCACCTTTGGGTTTGCCCATTCCGTGAATCAGTAAAACCCCCTTATGCGGTGAGGTGGACCGCAGTGGGCAGACTGTGGATGCTTAAGCGATCATTTTCCTCATCTTCTGGGTCAAAAGTGAGGGATTATCAGAAGATTGTGCCCTTGTGTCGGGCTCTTGTGGGGTAAAGCTGTATGGTGTTCCCTGGTCTGGGGTGTGATGAGGAGAGCTATTGGCCTGTTTTGTCCGAAGGATTGTGGTCGCTGTATCGCGGCGGCTAGGCCGCACCTGAAGCCACGGCCTCGATTAGATGTGGCGGCCCGGATCGAGCGCAGCGGCCGTGCTTGGATTAGGCCGACAATCACCCTGAAGGCTGTAGGGGGATGTATGGATGGTGTCCCCGTGAATTTCGGGTGTAACCCCTGGTAATTGTGGCGGTGGATGGCGGCGTGCTCTGGAAGTCGCTCTGGCGGCCGGAATCGCCAGGTGTTGGGGATGAATGTCACCCAGATATTTGTCTGTGTGGAAGGATGGGGTGCTGGTGAACACCTCTGAGGAGATTTGGTGGCTCACCTGTCTTCTTACAGGTTGTATGGTCCTGTGTGGTGTTGTGGGGCCTCAGATCACCTGGAAGATGCGTCCACCTTGCCTCCCTGCAGGCCACGCCAGAGAACCTTATCCGCGATAGTCCCGGGATGCACACGCCAGGTGCCGTCCTTAAATTTAGCCCGCGGCTTCGCGGCCGTCACTAGGCCTCAGTGCGCCGCGACTTCACCGGCGACTTGCTGTTGTTGCCCTGGCTAGGGACCACCTTGGCCTGCTCTGTGGGGATGGGGATTGGCGTCCGGGGCTGCCCACGGATTGGATGAGGGAGTGCTAGGCCTGAAGGAGCCGGCGTCTTAGGCCGCAAGATGGCGGCGGTCGTCTGAAGCAGATCTGAGTGGATCACTCTTTCGTGGCCATCGGTCCACTGATGGCTCTAATACTGGTTCTGGGGGGTGCAGGGAGTCTATGTGTGCACACTGGTGTGGGTTGAGTTTCTCACCGCTTTGGCAAAAGTGCAGATTCCTGCGGATTCGGGTCAGGGAGCTCAGGAGCTCTGAGGAAGGACGTCCACCGCTCGTCGCGTCAGGCCACGCCCCCCGAGCGCAGTTTCTATGACTAGGCTATGAGATGGGTGTGTCAGTGTAGTATCATTTATGCACCAAGTGGTATCACGTGACCGAGGGATCGGAGATGCTAACGATAAATGGACGGCTGAGTGATCGGTCCATGTGTATGGTGTTAAGGTAGACGTGAGTACCTCTGGGGTCATATCATTTGGAATAAAAATGTGATCAATACGAGAGAATATCTTATGCGGGTGGGAATAATGAGTGAATTTTTTGCTGATGGGGTTGATTTCCCGCCATGCATCTGTATAGGAGTATTTGGAAATTAAATGTTGCAAGGAGGCCTTGGGAGCGAGGGAACTAGGGACGGGTGGTGCTTTATCAAGAAAAGGGTTAATTACTTGATTGGAGTCACCACATATGATAACAGTTCCTGTTTTATGAGATTCAACTACTTTGAAGAGGTGGGACATAAAGGCATTCGGTTTCTTGTTGGAGGCGTAATATGACACTATTGTCAGCGGGACATCAGAGATGTGTCCCGTGATAAGAGTGTAGCGTCCCTCTGGGTCACTTATTTGAGTGGTTAAAGTAAACGGTACAGAATGATGAAAAGCTATAAGTGTGCCTCTAGTTTTAGAGTCAGCCGAGGCTGTGTAGAATAAAGGATATGCCGAGCTCAGGTATTTAGGCGTATGTGTACGGGAAAAGTGGGTCTCCTGGAGACACGCTATATGAACTTTAGCTGCCGCCAGAGCTCGTAGGGCTTTGGATCTTTTGTGTTGAGTCCCTGGACATTAAGGGAACATAGCACTGTACCTGTTCCGATGATCCGTCACTGTCACCACCGCTGGTCCGAAAGAAGAGGAATGGGAGCGTAGAGAACAGTAAGAAAGAGAAAACAGAGGAAGGTTAAACTCACATATAATGAACATTATTGATAACATAGTAAGCATAATGTGAGGTGGAGAGCGTACTAGGGAGCGGTCAATCCGCTCCCCATAGGCTCTGCGCGTGTGTCCGGGGGGCCACATAAGTTGTGGATCGCCGGAGGCAACAAGTGGGGGAGCAAGAACGTCCAATAAGTGGACATCTCCAGTACGGTTTGGACATTGTAACATTTAACAACAACTAAAACGTAGGTCCTCATTGTTTCAGGTGATGTCCTGTACAGAGAGGAAAACTGGAAAAAATATAAATCCAAGTACAGTAATCTGGGTACCCCAGGTGGGTGGACCGTGACATCAGAGATATTGTCTGACCTGACGAACAAATCACCACGGGAAGCATTGTACTGGTATAGTTAAGTCAGAGTAACAGAGGGAAAAGGGGGGGGGGGGTAGCTGCAGACCAGTGACACCAGGCGTAAGTGCAGTCTAGGAGATAGATGGAGTCCGAAAAGCCGGGTGTCAAACAACTGTACTTAAGAAGTCTGGCGCACGACCTAATCATTGTGTAGCGAAGTAAGCGCAGTCACAACACTGACCTTAAAGGGCTTTTGTCTAACATGAAATGCGCCAGGAACATAAGGGAATGAGTATCCATATATTCACTGCTGCAGTTAGATTCAGATGGGGGGGTGGGTAATTAACCATGTTGAAAAAAGTGGTAGTAAGGTCATAGTTCCATCAATGGGGAGGCAAAATAAGGGAACTGAGGAGAGTAAGGATTGTAGGCCAAAGGTAACACCTCCGTTGGTAATCAGTCCATAGAATCCTCAGTGTTCACCGTTAGGGGTTCAAAGCGTCCGCGTTTGTATACAGATGAATGGGATTTGGGGTTATTCGCACCTGAGGCGAGGGGATCCTTCCTGGGGGAGCTGGAAGCAGAGCGTCTGTGAGAGTGTTCCTTAGCTGGGCTGCGCTCCATGAGGTTCAATTCAAGTAAGGCGTCGCGGAGTTCAGCTGCTGTGCGACACACATATTTTGTTTCCAGGTGTGTAAAGCGGACCGAGAAAGGAAATCCCCAATAATATGAGATTTGGTGCTGTTGCAGAGTTTGGAGAAGGGGCTTTAGTGAGCGTTTTTTAGCTATGGTTATAGATGAGAGGTCAGCAAATATTTGATAGTTGTAGCCTTGGAATGAGAGGGTTTGCTTGTCTCTGGCCGCTAAGAGAATCTGTTCTTTCATGCGATAGTAATGGAACTTTGCGATTATATCTCTTGGTGGGCCATTATTCTTACGTGGGGCTAAAGCCCTGTGCATTCTGTCCATTTCCAGTCTTTCAGCTGGTATGCCTGGCTGCAGTTCCTGACAGAGGGCAATCATGGTTGCTTGTAGATCAACCACCGTTTCGGGTATCCCTCTAACCCTTAGATTGGAACGGCGGGCTCTGTTTTCAAAATCCTCCAAGCATGCTTGGAGGCTCAGGTTTTCCTCTTTGAGAGATTCAATCTCAGTAAGGCCCTGCTGCGTGGTGCATTCTAGGTCATCTACTCTCACCTCCAATTCTGCTGTCTTGCTGCCCAGTTCTCTAATTTATTTAGTTAATTGGTCTGTAATGCGATCTGAGGTCTGCTTTAAGGCCTTATGTAGCATGGCTTCAAATTTGGCAAAAATATCCGTTTGCGATTCAATCGGTGCATGCCAGTCATCTGTATCAGACTCACCCTGATGTTGCTGTTGGGAGCGGTGCGGTTTCTGGGATGGTCTAGGCGAGCGCAGTGCTCCGGCCTGCAGGGATGGTGCCGCCGCCATCTTAAGGCTAGGCCGCGTCAGGGCGTCTCGGATGTTCCTGGACTTAACCTTCGGTTTGGCCCCGATCTGAACCATGGATGCGTGCCCCGGGTGTTCGGCTTTCGCGTCTTGTGCTTGGTGCTCGGTTTTAGAGGACCTGTGTGTTTAAAGTCCGCCGGAGAAGTCCGCTCAGGACCGGAGCCTTATGCAAGCACGTCTGCTCGCATTGGCTTTGCGCATGTGCCCCGTGATCTGCGATTTTTAGCGGTACTGTGATATTGGGGCGCATGTCGGAACATTTTGACACTTTTTTGGGACCATTGGCATGTATACAGCGATCAGTGCTATAAAAATGCACTGATTACTGTGTAAATGCCATTGGCAGTGAAGGAGTTAACCTGCAGGGGGCGCTCTAAGGGTTAACTGTGTTCCCTGGGCGTGTTCTAACTGTGGGGGGACTGCCCTGGCTGGGGAAGGGAAGTGATCACAGCTTCCATGTAGAGGAAGGCTGTGATCACAGCACTCCCCCCCTCACAGAACGGAGGTCCGTGTTTACTTACACGGACCTCTGTTCTTTCACTCCAGGGGGGGCATCGCGGGTAGCCGGCGGAGATTGAGTCCACGGCACCCACTCCCTGGCCCTCCCCGGACACAGTGAGCCCACTGTGCGCGATCTGGCAGCCGCCATCGTACAACGGCATTTTGCCTGGGAGAGCCATCTTGTCGCCGTCGGGTTCTGCTGGTTCGGCCGAACTTCTGGACAAAGTCCGGGTTCGGGTCCGGACTGGACCCGAATGTTGGCACGGACCCCGAACCCCATTGAAATCAATGGGGACCCGAACTTTTAGGCACAAAAATGGCTGTAACAAAGTCCTGGAAAGCCCTAGAGGTCTGCAAAAGGAAGGGAAATGGGGGTAAGAGTAGGGCAATTGCCCTACAACAAAATGGGGATAGGGAAATAACTTAAAATCATTTTTAAGCTAAAATCACATAAAAAATCAAAAATGGAGGTGGATGTGGAGTTGGAGGTTGAGGAGGCGGTGAAAGTGGCGGTGGAGGAGGAGGAGGTAGCCAACACCGTTTTTTGTATTTTTGGAATTTGTGGTTTTTTTTTTTAAAACCAGCAATGTAGATGCACTTTATAATTTTGTGCAAGAAACAATAATCTGTCCCTTTAAGCAACAATAGGAACCTCTCCCTATAGGACTAGGAGATGATTTTAGATTCTAAAATCATCTCCAAGTTGTACAGGGAAAGCCTCCAGCTATTGCTTTAAGGGAAAGATCAGTGTTCTAAAATCATCTATACATCTATATCATCTATCAACCCCTATATCAGCTGCAGGGAGCCATATTAGTGTTTTAAAATCATCATTAAATTGTATGGAAAAAGGCTATCTAAGTCGGAGAGAAGCCATATTAGTGTTTTAAAATCATCATTAAATTGTATTGAAAAAGGCTATCTCAGACGGAGAGAAGCCATATTAGTGTTTTAAAACACACAATTTGAAGATGATTTTAAAACACTAATATGGCTTCCCTGTAGCTGATATAGGGGTTTTCACACACACTTTGATGATGATTTTAGAACACTAATCTTTCCCTTAAAGCAACAGCTGGAACCTTTCCCTGTAAAACTTGATGATTTTAGAACACAAATCTTTCCCTTAAAGCAACAGCTGGAACCTTTCCCTGTACAACTTGGAGATGATTTTAGAAGAATAATCTTTCCTTTAAAGCAACAGACTCTACCTAGTCCAGTCCGATCGTTCTGTGCGGCAGGATGAGGTGTGAAATCTGTCTCTCAAAGCACCAGTAGTATCTCTCCCTCCCTCAAAGCAGCAGTACTAGTATCTCTCCCTAGTCCACAATCAGATCGTTCAGTAATGCAGGATGAGATGTTCTGCAATCTGTCCCTAACAGAGCCAGCAGCATCCTCTCCCTAAACTATCCTGAGAGCATATGACATGCAGCACGGTGACTCCAGCCCCACATAGAGGCTGGATCACATGGTGCACTGGCCAATCACAGCCATGCCATTAGTAGGCATGGCTGTGATGGCTTCTAGGGAAAACCAGTGAAACACTTGTTGATTGGCTGCCCTTGGCAGCTTTTCAACACGTGGAGTAAAATACCAGAACCCCGGACCCGAACCCGGACTTTTTTTGAAAAGTCCGGGTTCGGGTCAGGGTCCCGGACACCCAAAAGTTCGGTTCGGACCCGAATTTTACAGTCCGGGTTCACTCAACACTAGTGGTGAGCATTAAGTGAAATTTTCACAAATTGAAAGATCACTGATACATTCAACTGCAATAAGGGTATCGGTAGAAAGTAAAACATTTATATAGATAAATAACTTCAGATTCTTACTTGTCAAAACAAATTATAACAGTGGAGGTTTCCCCTATTAAGAATAGATCCAGTGGTTCCATAGGTTGTGAAATTGTTTTAATGTGCCTGCCTGACACGCTACATATTCCTCATAACTTTTGGCTAGGTTTACCTGGATTTTAACATCAGATAAGTTGGGAGCTAGATTTCATCTCCATTTCCTAGTTATCATCAATTTGGCTGCTGAGAGGATGTGTATGACTAGATTCCTGAGTTGGGGGGGATTTTTAAATTCCCAAGCTTAGGATCCCCAACGCTGCAGTGTGGGGAGGGGTGGGGGGGTTGTGATGCAACCTGTCGTCTCTGAGAGTAGTTCAAACACTTTGTTCCAGAAACTGCGTATATGGGGACATTTCCACAAAATGTGAATGAGGGAACCTGATTGTCTGCATGAACGCCAACATTTGTCATCCTCTGTGTTTGCAAATTTGACCAACTGCACAGGAGCATAATGCCATCTGTGGTAGAATTTCTGCGCTAATTCCCAATAGTTAGTGCATTTAGTGGCTGTAGCATTATACTGTATAGCTAACTTCCTTTGATCGTCTGAGAAGGACTTTTGCAAGTCCTGTTCCCATTTTTGTATGGTTGAGTTTTTACTGAACTCAGTTTTAGTATTAAGTGCATTGTATACTATCGAAATTCCTCTTTTTGTGGGTGTATTAGAGTTCCAGGAAGAACACACTTTGTCATGTACTTGAATGTTGTGTGTGTGATTTTTTTTGTAGGTAAGAGGCTATTTGTTTGTACCCAAATGCAGATGTTTTTGTTAGGTTAAATTTCCCTTTGAGGTTCTCAAAGGGAGTAGATAGAAATTGATAGAGTAACTTGGGGAGAACCATCATTTTCAGGGCTGCTATTTTCCCTGCCCAAGATAGGTGGTGTTTGCTAATTAAAAATAGAAAGTGAAGTTACTGCGGTACCTATATGAGAAAGTAACAAGCAGCCAGCATAGCAATTTTTTAACCAAAATTGTGAAACATGGGTTCGCCCCGGTTTTTTGTTAAAGTGTTACACAGAGTTTCCAGATGTTTGCAGAACAGTAGTTCAGTTAGTCCCGGTTTTATTTAACCCCTTCCCGCCGGGTAGACGTCCATGGACGTCCTAGACTTTGAGGGGTGATATCTGAATGGTGCCAGCAGCTAGAGGCACCATTCAGATATCATTTTGTTCAGCTGGCGATTCTGCACACCCCAAGAACGATCATAGCGGCAGTTCAGCCGCTTGATCGTTCTTGTAGGCAGCGGGAGGGGACATCCCCCCCCTCCCGCCGCCATTCGTTGCTTCTCCCGTGCCGCCCGTACGATCGGCGGCAGGGAGAAGAGATCCGTCGCCGCTGGAGTGTCGTCAGGGAGATGACTGGTGACCATCTGGTCACCAGTCATCTCTATGACCCTCGGAGGACCGGGCGCGATGTTATGACGCCACGCCCGGCCCGGCTTTTGTAAACAAAGCCGTGATCACGGCTGGAAAGGCTGGGATCGGAATTTTTTTTTCTGATCTCAGTCTTTCCAGCCTGCAGGAGAGATGTGAGGTCATATTGACCCCACATCTCTCCATAAAGAGTACCTGTCACGCACCATTCCTATTACAAGGGATGTTTACATTCCTTGTAATAGGAATAAAAGTGATCAAAAAAAAAAAATTAAAGAAACAGTGTAAAAATAAAAAAATAAAAGTAAAATGAATAATAATAACAAAAAAAAAAAAATTAAAGTCCCCCCGTCCCCGCGAGCTCGCACGCAGAAGCGAACGCATACGTAAGCCCCGCCCACATATGTAACCGGTGTTCAAACCACACATGTGAGGTATCGCCGCGTACGTTAGAGCGAGAGCAATAATTCTAGCACTAGACCTCCTCTGTAACTCTAAACATGTAACCTGTAAAAAATTTTAAAGCGTCGCCTATGGAGATTTTTAAGTACCAAAGTTTGGCGCAATTCCACGAGTGTTCGCAATGTTAAAGCATGACATGTTGGGTATCAATTTACTCAGCGTAACATCCTCTTTTACAACATACAAAAAAATTGGGCTAACTTTACTGTTTTGTATTTTTTTAATTCACTAAACTGTTTCTTTTTCAAAAAAAACGCGTTTGAAAAATTCCTGCGCAAATATTGTGTGATATAAAAAGTTGCAATGATTGCCATTTTATTCCCTAGAGTGCCTGCTAAAAAAACATATATAATGTTTGGGGGTTCTGAGTATTTTTCTAGCAAAAAAATGATGATTTTTACATGTAGGAGAGGAGTGTCAGAAATGGCCCGGTAAGGAAGGGGTTAAAGTGACACACACAGTTTCCAGATGTTTGCAGAACAGTAGTTCAGTTACTCCCGGTTTTATTTAAAGTGACACACACAGTTTCCAGATGTTTGCAGAACAGTAGTTCAGTTAGTCCCGGTTTTATTTAAAGTGACACACACAGCTTCCAGATGTTTGCAGAACAGTAGTTCAGTTAGTCCCGGTTTTATTTAAAGTGACACACACAGTTTACAGATGTTTGCAGAAGAGTGATATGGGTTCTCCCGGCTTATTTATGCTTTTTTGACACAGTTTGAAGATGATTTTAGAACAGTTATAAGGCTTCTACCGTTAATTAATACTTTTCAGACCCAGTTTGAAGATGGTCCACATCCACCTCCATTTTTTATGTTTTTATTTTTTTAAAAAATACTTTTAGTTATTTCCCTGTCCCCATTTCTTTGTAGGGCACTTGTCCCACCCTTACCCCTATTTTCCTTCCTTTTGCAGACCTCTAGGACTTTCCTGGACTTTTTTACAGCAATTTTCAGAACTTTTGGTAAAATTACCAGAACCCCGGACCCGAACCCGGACTTTTTTTGAAAAGTCCGGGTTCGGGTCCAGGTCCCGGACACCCCAAAGTTTGGTACGGACCCGAACTTTACAGTCCGGGTTCGCTCAACTATAACTGTGTCTGCTCATTTTTTTTTTTTTTTAATTGTTTATTTAACAAATGTTAGATTGTACAATACATGGAATAGTACATAGTTAGCCATATATCCATCAAAGTACAACATATTACTTCCTTTTTCTTTTTCCAATAGAAATAACATGGAAATAAAAAGATTGACATAAAAGACTGGTACAATAAAACATCTAAATTAGAGTCAAATTCTGTTTTTGTAAATTCAATGTACCCGAAGAATGAATAAGAAACTAAAAGAAAAAACAAAAACTATGAAAACAGGCTGACTATATAAGAGAGATTTTATAAACTATAATGACATTAAAAACATCAAAAGCAGCACAGTTAGAGGGTAAAGAACATCATTCTGCACTAGGTATCATATAGAATTTAGAGCAGGCTAGTAACTAGCGTTTCCCTAGGTGCTCTGTCCCTAAAGTAAAGTGTGAGGTAATTCTGAGGAATACTGGGAGGCATCCCATACCTCCCACACCTTGGAGAAATGTGGTATAGCGTCATCCACTATTGCAGTCATATACTCCATCTTTCTTATGTTCGCCACAGTGGAGAGGACATGTGCCAAAGTCGGGGGGCAATCGAAAGCCAGCATCTAGGAATAACCTGTTTTGCTGCCAATAGAACATATGATGTTAGCCTATTCTGGGTCTTCGAAATACCTGGAATTGGGAGTCCTAACAGATAGTATAGAGGATTTAGTGGGATAAAGATGTCAAAGAGTTTTTGTAACATATCCTGTATGGCAGTCCCAGAAAATGTGCAATATCCTTGTTACATCTCCAGCACAAATTGGAAGTCTGTGGGTGGTGTGCGTGAAGAATGTCTAGGGTTCTGTACCAGGAAAAAATAATTTTGACCGCTATTTCCTTTTGTATTACACATCTGGAGATTTTTGATGTTGAGTCCCATATTTTCCCCCAGTCTATAAAGGAAATAGGTTGGTTCAATATTGTTGCCCATTTCTTCATGTATTTGTGGCTTGTGTCAGTTAGTGGGGTAGCCTCATGAAGAATTTTATAGATTGTAGAAATCTGCCGGGGTTCGTGGGGGCCTCTAGCACAGAGTAATTCAAAATCGGTGGGTCTTTCCAATGCAAGGGCATTAGATATGTTGGAAAAAAAATGTCTAAATTGTAAATAGGAGTAGCTGAGTCTGTCGGGGAACCCGTGCTTAGATTGTAAGTCCGAAAAAGATAGGATTTGTTATGTCACTGGATTTACTAAATGGTGCAACTGGAATATCCCTGCCTTAGTCCATAGTAACATACAGTCATAGGAGAGACTGTCTGGGATATCTGGGTTGAAGAGTATGTTTGTGAGTGGGGGAATGCTGAGATGAGAGAGAGAATTTCCCGGAACACTTCTGCCATATGGTTAAGGTGAAAAGCATAGAACCCAAGCATAATGATTTAAGTTGGGGAATATATTTACTTGAAGAAGGCCAGAGCATATAGCATATATGAACGGGTCTGGTGATACTCATTTCTATCTCGGCCCACCGACTTGGGGCCTTTCTGGATGTCCAAGAAGTTATAACGCTCAAGCATAATAATATTTGACTAAGCCAGGGGCTCCCAGACCCCCTCTATTTTTAAGAGCCATGACCAATGAACCTGCGTTACGGTGCAAGCCATTATTCCAAATGAAACGCATATATTTCCTTTGAAGTAATTTCAGTTTCACTAGTGGGATAGAGACGGGGAGAGTTTCAAATAGATACAGTAGTTTCGGAAAGGACTGATATTTTAAGGACATTGATTCTTCCTAGAAGAGAGAGCGGTAACGAGGACCATAGTTTCAGTAAACAATCAATTTCAGCAAACAGGGGTGGAAAATTTGCCCAATATAATGTAGAGTATGAGGGAGTGAGACAGATGCCTAAATATTTAAGTGAATGTGTACACCAGTGGTAGTTAAATGTCATTTGTAGGGAGACCAATTGGGTCGATGATACGTTAATAGGCAAAGCTTCAGTTTTAGAAGAGTTAATATTGAATCCGGAGATGGAGCTGAAGGATGTCAAAAGTCTATGTAAAGAGGGAAGGGATGTGTGGAGATGAGTAAGAGTTAGTAAAATATCATCTGCGAATAGGGATAATTTATACTCCTGTTGTCGCAGCCGCTCTCCCCGGATTTCCACCTGGTCCCTTATGGCTATAGCAAAAGGCTCCAGGCTGAGAATAAATAAAAGAGGTGACAGGGGGCAACCCTGTCTGGTACCGTTGCTAAGGGAGAATGTCTGCAACAGATATGAAGATAACTGTACTTGAGAAGTGGGTCTTGAGTATAGGGATCGCAATGCCCGAATAAAGGAGCCTGAAAATCCATGTTGCTGCAGAACCACAAACAGAAAGGGCCAGCTCAGGCAATCAAAAGCCTTTTGGGCATCTAAACTCAAAACAATGGCAGGGTATTTTGTCTTAGTCAGGAGGTCAATAAGGTCAATAGTCCGGCTTGTATTGTCGCCAGCGTGTCTAGCCGGAACAAATCCTACTTGGTCCTTATATATAAGGGAAGGTAACATTAGCGACAATCTGTTGGCCAGAATCTTTGTAAACATTTTGTAATCCGAGTTTAATAAAGCAAAGCATTTGGGTCAGATCTGAGGCAATTATACAAATCTTTATAACAATTGCCGAAAACCTGAGACATGTGCAAGGGCAGTGAGTGGGGGTACTGTCCGACTGTATGAGGTGGTCGGGTATCGTCATGGTCGATCTTGGCTTTAACCTGTTAACTAACATCCTGTGCGGCTTGTTAGCATACTCATAATACCTTTGTCTAGACCACAATATCGATTTGTTTATGTTACTCATAGTCAGGGACTTGATGCGATTACGCACCGCTACCACATTTCTCAAACGCTCAACAGTAGGAGCTTGTAATAGTTTATTTTCAGCAGTACGCAGACACACCAAAAGCTCCTCCTTTTGTTTGTTAGAGTCTCGTTTCAGTCGAGAACCCCTAGAGATACACTCCCCTCTAAAGAAAGCTTTATGAGCCTCCCATAAAGTGGATATCTCCGAAACTGAGCCCTGGTTTGTTTGGAAGAATTCTGAAAGTTTTTCTTGCAAGTCTTTATTAATGTCAGGTGTGCGTAGAAAAGTTTTTTGTTTAGACGCCAGTGACAAGTTTTAGGCATTGAGACTGACAGGACTAGCTCTAGGGTAATGGGGGCATGATCGGACCATGTAATAGGGCTTATCTCTGAAAAAGCTACATTTGGGAGCATTGGCGCCGTGACAAAGAAATGGTCCAGTCTGCAAGAATGTGTCATACAAGTTATGGGATCTAATCAGTTTACGGAAAGATGTGGATAATTTCTGGGTATCCTGGATTTTCTTCTCTCTGGCTGTGGGAACTTCTAACTTCACATCCCAAAAGACTTCCTTGATAAACAAATGTCAATACTGGCTGCTGATGAACTTTGCTTTTTTACTCGTTCACTTATATGCATGTTTGCACTTTATACAGTTTTATACTAATCAACTTGTTATTGCACTTATGTACTATCACATTTGCTTGTTTGATCAATGCTGATGTATGATTGAACTATATTCCTTTTTTTGCACTTTATATGAATTATTTAAGGATATGCACTTTATTTTTAGCGCGACACAACTGGTAATTATTTGATACACTGTGTTTTTTATCTCATGATCTGTTGCAGCTTGGTGATATTTTTATGACTCTTAAGCGCGGTATGTACCTACTTTTTAACCACTATTGTGTGTGTGTGTGTGTATGTGTGTCTTTTTTGTTGATTGAACTAGATGACTTGTGTGTTTTTTAAAACTGACTAAGGGCCGGTCCACACTGCAGCAATGCAGGAACTCTGCAATTCCACTGTGGGTTCCCGCATTGCAAGGACAGAATGAAGCTATTTTTTAAACAGATTATGCACTAACCTAAAATGTTAAATTTCATCAGTGGTTTCTAGAAAACTTTTCAAAGCTGTGCTGAAGGGCAAAAGTGGCCAGTGCTGGAACAAGGTGATCCAGTGCCCAGGGCAAAGATGGATTGAGAAGGGGATGGGTCTAATAGTGACACACGCAGTGAAATGTATGTAATGTTTGTGACATGTGCTGAAATGGCACCAATGGCTGGGGTACACTGCAGCAAAATGGAGAACACTCAGTGTACAGATATAGGGCTAACAGGAGATAAAATAATAAAAATGTCCCTGCATCAGTGGTGTCACTGGGTGGAACAAACATTTCCCAATGTTGGTGGTGTCACGGTAAGGAAAACATGTTCCTGTATCAATAGTGTTGCAAAGTGAGGAAAAACTGCCACTGGTATCAGTCTGAGCAGCACTGATTGGCAACTATGTTAGTGAGATGATGGAGGAGAGGTAGGCACTGATAGGTGCATGAAACTAAAGGGATCTAGGGCTGCTCTGAGGGAGGAAGGGAAGCTGAAAGGACTTCAAGGGCTTGTTTAGATGGGTGACTATCATTGCTGCCCTTATGAAAAACTATCTGTGGTGGATCACTTTTTAGAGGGCATTTGAAAGGCATTGAGGAGGTGATAAATCAACTCCTCATTGCTTGTTTTAACCCTGAAAATGCTAACCCATTGCGCTGTAGCAGTTGCAGCATGACCCCATTCACTTGAATGGGTTGCATTTAACAGTGGTATTGCCCACTGAATGTAGCATGCTGTTTAATTATTGATGTGGCCTTGAAGCAAACTATCAAGGTCACGGCATGTGTACAGCCCTGAGCAACTGCATCTCCTCCAGGTGGAGGAGGGCGGGTGGTTGGGGGTGGCTCAACCACCTGATACAGTATCTCACAAAAGTGAGCGTACCCCTTACATTTTTGTAAATATTTTATTATACCTTTTCATGTGACAACACTGAAGAAATGACACTTTGCTATAATGTAAAGTAGTGAGTGTACAGCTTGTATAACCGTGTAAATTTGCTGTCCCCTCAAAATAACTCAACACACAGCCATTAATGTCTAAACTGCTGGCAACAAATGTGAGTACACCCCTAAGTGAAAATGTCCAAATTGGGCCCAATTAGCCATGTGACTCGTTAATGTTACAAGATCTCAGGTGTGAATGGGGAGCAGTTGTGTTAAATTTGGTGTTAACCCTCTCACTCTATCATACTGGTCACTGGAAATTCAACATAAGAAGATTGCCAAGACCCTGAAACTGAGCTGCAGCACGGTGGCCAAGGCTATACAGTGGTTTAATAGGACAGGTTCCACTTAGAAAAGGCCTCGCCATGTTTGACCAAAGAAGCTGAGTGCACGTGCTCAGCATCATATCCAGTGGTTGTCTTTGGGAAATAGACGTATGAGTGCTGCCAGCATTGCTGCAAAAGTTGAAGGGATGGGGGGGTTAGCCTGTCGGTGCTCAGACCATATGCTGCACACTGCATCAAAGTGGTCTGCATGGCTGTCATCCCAGAAGGAAGCCTCTTCTAAAGATGACGCACAAGAAAGCCCGCAAACAGTTTGCTGAAGACAAGCAGACTAAGGACATGGATTATTGGAACCATATCCTGTGGTCTGATGAGACCAAGATAAACTTATTTGGTTTAGATGGTGTCAAGCGTGTGTGGCGGTAACCAGGTGAGGAGTACAAAGACAAGTGTGTCTTGCCTACAGCCAAGCATGGTGGTGGGAGTGTCATGGTCTGGGGCTGCATGAGTGCTGCCGGCACTGGGGAGCTCCAGTTCATTGACGGAACCATAAATGCCAACATGTACTCTGACATACTGAAGCAGAGCATGATCCCTACATGCGAAGACTGGGCCGCAGGGCAG
This sequence comes from Glandirana rugosa, assembly GCA_018402905.1. NCBI lineage: Eukaryota > Metazoa > Chordata > Amphibia > Anura > Ranidae > Glandirana > Glandirana rugosa. The sequence continues at coordinate 10,884 of BLSH010073927.1, read as the reverse complement.
TATTCCAACATGATAACGACCTCAAACACACCTCCAAGCTGACTACTGCCTTGCTAAAGAAGCTGAGGGTAAAGGTGATGGACTGGCCAAGCATGTCTCCAGACCTAAACCCTATTGAGCATCTGTGGGGCATCCTCAAATGGAAGTTGAGGGAGTGCAAGGTCTCTAACCTCCACCAGCTCTGTGATGTCGCCATGGAGGAGTGGAAGAGGACTCCAGTGACAACCTATGAACCTCTGGTGAACTCCATGCCCAAGAGGGTTAAGGCAGTGATTGAAAATAATGGTGGCCTACAAAATATTGACAATTTAGGCCCAATTTGGACATTTGTACTCACTTTTGTTGCCAGCAGCTTAGATCTTAATGGCTGTGTGTTGAGTTATTTTGAGGGGACAGCGAATTTACACTGTTATACAAACTGCACACTGACTACTTTACATTGTAGCAAAGTGTCATTTCTTCAGTGTTGTCACATGAAAGATAAAATAAACTATTTACAAAAATGTGAGGGGTGTACTCACTTTTTGGAGATACTGTATATGACTGTTATGGTTTTTTTTTTTTTTTCTGGGGAGTGGCTGTTGCTGTAATGGGGTGTATTATCTCATATGAATGGCTGTGATGGGGAATTTTTATCTCTGGGAGGAAGATGCCTTCTTTTGGGGAGTGGCCATTGCTGTAATGGGGTGGATCTCATGTGAACGGTTGTGAAGGGGCCTGTTTGTCTCTGAGGGGAAGATGCCAGCTGTGGGAGACCCCCATAGCCAGCATCTTCCCCCCAGAGACAAAGACCTCGTCACAACCATTCACATGAGATCCGCCCCATTACAGCAATGGTTGCTTGGCTCCTCCCCAAAAAACATTGAGTTCCCCAGCCATAATCCTCCAGCAGGGAGTTCAAGATCATGCAGGAATCCAAATAGAAGCACTAGTAACATACCACTCTCTGCTCTCTGATTCCCTGCAGCCTGAAAGAGCCTGATTCACACATGTCCACTGCTGCACATCCTTGGCTTCTGTGATCAACTCAGAGGCTGGCCACACTCCTTCCCCGAGTCCCACCTATTCACTATGGGGCCGAAGGCTCCACCTGACCTTGCATCAGTGAGTCCATACTAAGAGCGGCCCAAACACAGCTCAGCTGTTGGGGGAGGAGGAAGGGAAGGTATCTGTGTCTCTACTGTGTGTTCCATGTCTATGTTGATTGCTTTGAACCTGCCCCCCCCCCCCCAGCAGCACACACAGAATCTGCTTGCCCTTGACAGATTGGGACAGTTGGCAACTATATTCCTGTGGTCTTGCCCCCCCCAGTGGTGGAAAACCGGGGCCCAGTTGCAAATGCGACCTTGGTAGTTGTGCCACTGGTATGGGGACATACACGCGTACCATGAGTGCACATGTGTGAATGGGGTCACTCTGCAACTGCCCCGAAACCACACCATTGCAGTGCCATGCTGCAAGATTTTGGGGGTTAAAACAGGCAGTGAGAAGGCAACATAATGGTTCCTCACCATCTGTCAAATGCCCTCTGAAAAGTGATTCACCTTGCTAGTGTAAACTAGCCCTTACATAGGGAGAAGGCTAAAGGGATCTGAGCAGTGCTGGCCACTCCATTAGGGGCACCACCCCCCCATCCTTGCACCCGGCCCCTAATTTACATGCAGGGCACCGGAGGCATGGATTTCAATGTTTTTTTTTCTTTTGAAGCACGTGATTAGAGCTGGAGGCTTTAATTGGCTTCAAAAAAGGGTAGGCTTGGGGCACAGAGCACTGCGCCCTGAGCCCACCCAGTTGTGTGACAATAGCAAATTAATATTCACTATTGTCTTCCTACTTCTCCTTCCAGTCAATCAAGAAGCGGGTCCTGAAACCCGATTGGTCTGGAGTCTTAAGTCCTGATTGGTGGGGGGATGAGAAGCAACCACCATACTTGCCAACAGTCCCTATTTTTGCAGGATATTCCCAATTTCTGGCCCCTCATTCCAATCTCTGGCTGTCCCGATTGAAATCCCGGAATTTAGAATTTTTCCCAGTGATTAGGAAGGAAAACTATTCCTCCTCCGGTCGCGACTTCAAAAACATGGCCACTCCGGCTCCATGGCTCTGTCCTCTTGTGTTCATAGGAGAGGGGAGGGGCCTTGATCCATGCACGAGGGCTCTTCCGGAACCTTGGCAGCTCTCTCCTCTCCAGCCTCATACACTGAAGCCCGCCGAGGAAGACATTTTCTTCTCTGTATAGAAGAAAAAACAAACTGCACATATGAGAGAGCGGAAGAGGTGAGTAATGAGGGAGTCGGGACCTGTCATGTCTCTGAATTATGGAGTGCTTTCCAGAGACTCAGACTCATCCAGAGAGCAGCACACTGTGAAAGTGTGTGGGGGAGGGGCAATTTGTGCAGAGAGGAAACGTGTGTGTGTGTGTGCGCGCTGGCCTGGGGGGTCACCTGATATATGGAGGCACCCCGCTGGCCTATGGGGGACACCTGATATATGGAGGCACTCCGCTGGCCTGGGGGGGGCACCCGATATATGGAGGCACTCCGCTGGCCTGGGGGGACACCTGATATATGGAGGCACTTCGCTGGTCTGGGGGGGACACCTGATATATGGAGGCACTCTGCTGGCCTAGGGGGGACACCTGATATATGGAGGTACTCCGCTGGCCTGGGGGACACCTGATATATGGAGACACTCCGCTGGCCTGGGAGACACATGATATATGGAGGCACTCCGCTGGCCTGGGGGGACACCTGATACATGGAGGCACTCCGCTGGCCTGGGGGGACACCTGATACATGGAGGCACTCCGCTGGCCTGGGGGGGACACCTAATATATGGAGGCACTCTTCTGGCCTGGGGGGGACACCTGATATATGGAGGCACTCCGCTGGGGACACCTGATATATGGAGGCACGCTGCTGACCTGGGAGGGACACCTGATATATAGAGGCACTCTGCTGGCCTGGGGACACCTGATATATAGAGGCACACCACTGGCCTGGGGACACCTGATATATAGAGGCAGTCCACTGGCCTGGGGACACCTGCTGTATGGAGGGACTCTGCAGGGGACACCTGATGGCATCTGGTGGCAGACGACGTGGCAAGTAAAATGCTCAGGGCTCCCACTGATTCTGCATTATGGTGAGTTGAACTATTTCATTTTATATTACAATGTAATAATATAAATAATGCACTTCAATCATCCTGACACCCTAACAGCCATGGTGCCGGGATGATTGAAGTGCTATCACCAGGTGTTTGGAGTATGTTTATCTGCTGATTGCTAAACTTTCTGAAATACACATATTTCTATTGTGGTATAGGATCTGGGCCTGCTGTCCCTCCATTATTCTTTCTTTCATTCTCTTCTCTCTCCTTCCCTCCCTATTACTTTATTTCTTTCTTCCTCCATCCCTCATTCATTACAGACTCAAACCACACCCATTTTGAGGCACGCCCCTGTAAGGCTCACCCAGTATTTAGTTTCAGCCACACCCATTTTTGCCTTTTTCTTTCTATAGCTATGACACACCTACAAATGAATGCTCTGCTCCCTAATTATAAGACCCCACCCACAGACAAAAAAGTGTCCCTATAAATGTTTTGACAATGTTGGCAGCTATGAACCACTGGGACTGGATGGGGTAAGTGCGGGGCTGTTGGGGGCCCGACAGGTGAGCGGAGCTGCGATCGATCAATCGATGGGGGGTGGTTGGCTGACTGGGGGGGGGGGTGGCTGGCTGGGTGAGGACCGCGGGCCTCCCCCCGCAAAAAAGTTATGCACCAGAGGCCATTGGGTCTGGGTAGGCGAGCACTGAGACTAAGGTGTAATTTTTAAAAAAAAACATAACTAAGGTGTCACACTTTTGGCCAGACTGTAGATTCCATAATTATGCATCATGGAATGAGCGAAGATACAGCTGGAAACTTCAAAAAGGTCAGTATTCAACTCCTTGATTGACATTGTAATTCCTGCTGTTTAAGAAAGAAGGAAAGAGTGAGAATTCTAGTTGAAATATTTTGCCAGTGTGTTCCTGAGAATTATATGAAGCCAAGGTGTGACTCCACTGATCAGCACACTGCCTACATGAAATACCAGTTTTGAGTTGGCTTGGCCTTCTGTTTATTTTTATGGCCTCTTACATGTTTAAAAAACTGATATAGCCCTGCCATTACGTCATATTTAGGATGTACTTATTTAACATGACTAGTGTCCTCTCTGATCTTCTCTCTCTGTAGAAAACACAGTTTGTCCTTATTCGAGACTGCTGATTTAGCACTTGTTTTGTGTAGTGGAAAGGGAAATCCTCTCTACATGGAATGTAAGGTGTCTCAGCACAATTTACCTGCACACTAGGCACTGCAGATTTACAGCTCAGTGCTCATTAGATTTACAGCTTATTGCTTATGAGAACAATTTGCTTTTACCATCCATCTGGCAAGCAAATATGACTTAGTGTCCCCCATGCTAGCCAAGCGGCCGGGATGCAGAGTGGAAACGGACAGACCAGCACGATGTGTGGCAGCTCCATTCAATCACAGACACAGTACGGAGATTGAAGAGGGCATAGCACAGAGAGTATTATGATATCTGCAGGCATAAATCACATCAAGATCACTTTTTATTTTGAGACATATTAACTCTGACAATACAAACTCAAGAAAAGTGAATTTCTTTTCCTCTGGGGAAGCTATAAGGATCTTAAAGTGAACTCGTGATGATAGACATATAGAAGCTGCCAATGATGACTAATTTTTAAAGTTATGGGCTGTGAAATTCTTATCTTTAGGGATCATGCACATGGTTGTATCTGGCTGCATGGCTTTATTTTCAGGATATTTTCATGCCAGAAAGTCCACAGGTGTTGTGTACAGCCACTTATTGTAGTAAATAGATTTAGGCAGCTATACATGTGTACGAGTACATGTAAAAGCAGGCATATGTGCATAGGCAAAGAATCTACAAAGATGGTCTGTGAAAGCTATTATGGAAAGAGAGGGAAACAGGAATAAAAGAAACATCCTGCTGGATACTTTTCTTTTTGTTAGATTCCTGCTTAAACAGCACATAAAGGACATTGCAGAAAAGCTGGTACTAATTCCATCTGATTCTCCTGTCTGCCTAAGAGGACTGAGAAGAGCTGACATCTGCACTGCCAGTACCCCATGGTTTCCACAAAGAAGTTTTTTGGACTACAGTGACTGTCTGATTTGTAAAGTTAGCTTACTTTGGTGTAACACAGTACTGCCATCAGGGCCGCTGATAATGCAGTGCAACCAGCCCTCCTGTACTCAGGCCTGTACTGGCCATCGGGACTACCAGGAGTTTCCCGGTGGGCCGTTTTTTATGCAGAGTTCGGCCGGCGGCAGCGGGAGCGTGACAGCAAGCAGCGGTAGGGAATTCGGGGGAAGGTGGCCACTGGCCAGTGAGGAGGGCAGATAGATGTGAGAGCGAGCTCCGCCTCTCACTCCCCCCTCCCCTCCCTGACCACTGAAGAGGAGCAGGCACGGCCACCCCTGCGCTCCCAGAGCCTCTATTCCCCCACCTCCTCTCTGCTCCAAGAAGAGCGCAGCCCAGAGGAAGAGGACAGGCGGGAGGAGAAGGCTGAAAGGAGTAGAGCAGCAGGAGAAGCTCCGGACCAGGGGGAGACTCAGCGCTGCCGCTCGCTGCTGGCCGTCAGGTACCCAGCATCACATCCACATAACTGCCCGCACACAGAGCCGGGGGGGGGGCAGTGCTATCTGGTCCCTCTCAGCCCCCTGTCTCTCAGCCTCCCCTCTGTCTCTCAGCCTCCCCTCTGTCTCTCAGCCTTCCCCCTCTGTCTCTCAGCCTTCCCCCTCTGTCTCTCAGCCTTCCCCCTCTGTCTCTCAGCCTTCCCCCTCTGCTGTCTCCC
>BLSH010073924.1:121068-132294 GCA_018402905.1 Glandirana rugosa | reverse complement strand
ACTGTATTTCTTTTTACGGTTCAGCAACTGGGGTAGTGATATTTGCCTGCTGAATTCACCTGGTGGTGTACTGCTAGCAGATTGCTGGCTGCAAGTACTAGTTGTGGCACAAATTGTTACACCTTTATTCCTCTCAGTGCAGGTTTTGGGGAGGACTGCAGGTATAGTAGGGGTTGAGATGCCAGATGAGGAGCAAGGAGGAGTCCGCCTTGTTTTCTGGTGTGGGCTCTTCAGGTACTCTTGCCAACAGACTGCATTGCTGGTCGTTATATGTCTTGTCAAGACAGTAGTGCCCAAGCGGCTGGAGTCCTGGCCGTGCTTGACCCGCTTCAGACATAGATTGCAAATGGCAACGGTGCGATCTACTGCACATGTGCTGAAAAAATGCCCACACCAAAGAAATTTTGGAAGTCGGTGGGGATGCAGCAGCACCCTGCACCTGTGGAGCTCTGTGGGCTGATGCAATTGGGTGGCTGTCCTTAAGCTGGCCCCTGGAGGACATCCTGCCTCGTTGGAGTTGGGCCTCCTCCTTCTCCTCCTCCTCACTTTCTTCTTAGGCACCCAACTACGGTCCGTGTCTTCATCATCCCCTCCCTCCTTGTCACTGGAGCAAGCTTGGCGGTATGCTGCAGCTGGGGGAACATGACTGCTAGTTTCTTGTCCTTTTGTGGCACCCCCGTCTCTAGGCTCATGCTACTCCCTTCCTCAACCTGGGAACCAACATCGGAGCCTTCAAACTGCTGCGCATCCTCCATGAGCATGTAACAGACACTATGCTCGAACAACTCAGGTAACTCCTCCGTGCATGATGGTGAGGCTACAGAAGGAGTAACTGTGAACAAGGATTCAGTGGAATAGGCCGCTTTGCCAGATGCATTGGTTGGCAAACTTGTACGAGCCTGGGTGACAGAGGATGAGGGGGATGAGGACAGCTTATTTATCCACTCCTCCAACTCTTCTGCATGTTGTGGCTCAATAGCATGTCCAACAGAAGAAAAAAAGGGCAAGTGTGACCCGCCTGCAGATAATGCACCACGTCCACCACCCTTCACTGAAGACACAGAGGCTGCTTGCCCTCTTTTAGTGGCCTGGAAGCATCTGCCTCTCCTTTGAGGCCTTCCTGACATGATGTACTGTACTATATACCGTACACCCCCGAATGCACCGATATATAGTTTACTCTCAATACGCTGCGTGTAGATCTGTATACACTAGACTGTATATATTTGAAGACAACACACCAAGTAGTGTGCTATATATACCGTACAACCCCAAATGCACCAATATATAGTGCACACTCAATACACTGTGCGTGTATATATATATATACATATATATATATATATGCATACCAGGCTGTATATATTTTTATACACCATGTCAAGTGGACTATATACCTCTTATGTACAGATATATAGAGCACACTCAATATGCTGTGTGTATGTGTATATATATATAATTAGACTGTGTGTGTGTGTGTGTGTGTGTGTGTGTGTGTGTGTGTGTATATATATATATATATATATATATATATATATATACACACACACACAGTATCTCACAATAGTGAGTACACCCCTCACATCTTTGTAAATATTTTATTATATCTTTCCATATGACAACACTGAAAAAATGACGCTTTGCTACAATGTAAAGTAGTGAGTTTGCAGCTTGTAAAACAGTGTAAATTTGCTGTCCCTTCAAAATAACTCAACACACAGCCATTAACGTCTAAACTTCTGGCAACAAAAGTGACTCGTTAGTGTTACAAGGTCTTAGGTGTGAATGGGGAGCAGGTGTGTTAAATTTGGTTTTATCACTCTCAATCTCTCATACTGGTCACTGGAAGTTCAACATGGCATCTCATGGGAAAGAACTCTGAGGATCTGAAAAAAAACAAGAAGGCCCCAAGATCCTGCCCCCCATGTGAATGAGTATGGGGTACACAGTGCCCCTACCCATTCACCAAAAAAGTGTCAAAAAGAAGTAACACACACACACAGTTTTTGATTATTCCTTTATTAAAAATAAAAAAACAATGTCCCCCAATGTAGCTCCATCATCAATCATGCTGCCACCGCCAGAAAAAAACCTCCACCCTTGATGAAGGCTAACCGCCAGCATGCATCAATCGGTGATGTCACAAGGGGGTGGTTCCACCGGGTGATGTCGCTAGGTGAGTCTGCCCCTTGCCTAATAGAGAACTGTCAGATGGTGGAGCAAGCATATGGCAGTTACCTTTGTCGTGGGGGCAAATATTTTTTCTTCAGGTCCAGTGGTGGCATCGTCATCGTGATTGATAATAGATTTGATCAAAAACTGTGTGTGTTTTTAGTTTTTTTTACACTTTTTTGGTGAATGGGTAGGGGCACTGTTTACACCATACTCATTAACATGAGGGGAGCAAGTATATGGAGCTCCCCCTGCCCTAAAGCACCTCCCATGCTGAGGGCATGTGGCCTGGTATGGTTCAGGAGGGGGGTGCTCGCTCTCCCCCCCCCACTTTCCTAGCCTTCCGGGTTGCATGCTCAGATAATGGTCTGTGTCAGGAAGCACAATCTGAAAGCTTAGTCAGAACGGCTCTTCTCCTCTGCACGCACGCACGGCAGCATGTGCGCATGCCTGCAGGTGCGCGTGGGTGCCAGATGGCTTATTTAAACTGGACAGCAGTAGACAACCGGTGCAGTCCATTCTACAGCGTATCCCGTGTCCCCAGTGATCTGAATCTGAGTATTTGCTATTCCTGTGACCCCATCCTGACCTGATTATCCTTGCTTTCTGCCTGCATCGACCTCAGCTTGCCCATGAATACTCTCCTGCCTGCTCCCTATGTACTACACTGCCCACCTGCTGATGACCCTGCCTGTGCCCGACTATTCTACTGCCTGCTCCTTCTGTACTGCCTTACCTGACCATTGCTGACCCAGCCTGTACCACCACCTTACCATCTCTGCACAAGCTTTGGAAGGAGCCTGCCTTGCTTATATCTGCAACCAGTCAAGCCCTCGTGCCATCCTGCACTCCCAATCCTCCTGTTCCCACCTTCAGGGGTTCCCAAATCAGGGCAGCGCAAATAAGGGTGTTTGCCAAACAGGTGAACAGGCAATGTTCGGGCAGAACTTTTGTTTGGTTCGAACTATTCGCTGAACTCTAGTTTAGAGTTTTTTCCAGACTATTTATCTCCCTTATAGAATATTAATAGGTTTTCGACTGACACAAACAATCTTTCATAAATCCATGCTAGTTACTACTAATAATACTATTCTTATCAGCAAATTCATAAATATGGTCCCTTATCATGACCTCCTATAGTTTACAAGCTATTGATGTTAGGCTGACTGGCCTGTATTGTCCATGTATGAATCTCGGCCCATTCTTGAATATTGGTTCCACTTTGGCTTTTTGCTAATCCATTGTTACCATTCCAGTCAGTAAGCTTGTCTTAAAGATTAGGAATAATGGTCTAGCAAGGACCTGGCTAACTTCTTTGAGGACTCTCAGGTGTAAGCCACCTGGTCCTGGGGATTTGTTCCTATTAGGTTTTTCTAGTCTTTTTATAACACTTCTATTGGCCACAATATGTCTTGTTTATTATACCCCTCCTTTTTCATAGTAAAAAGGAGAAGAATGTATTTAATATAGTTACCTTCTCCTTGTCACTTGTGACCAGCATCTCTTGATTTGAAATGGGCCTAACACCCTCTAGTTTGGTTCGTGCCAGAACTCTTGAACATTGAAAAAGTTTAGACCAGAACCCGCAAACCCTATTAAAGTCTATAAAACTTGGGGGCTTGGCTTAGCGGCTCATGTAGACAGACGCACCGGCAGTGGGCTCCGCCGAACATCCACTTTAATATCCTGCGGGCACAGCTCCCAATTGCTGCACCGGCTTGAAAACTACTCTAGACAGCTTACTGTATCCTGAGCTACCAGAGGATACCTGATTTGTCTGCATCGGCCATGTCCAAACGCGGTACAGGACCCCATTCGGCTCCGGACGTGGCTGATCAAGATGGTGGCATCACTGGGAAGCAAGCCAGGGAGAAGTACAAGGAGGCAGCTTCTAAATTCTTCAGTAAAGTGATGGCAAAGGATGCACCAATATAGCTAGAGCCACAGGATATTCGCTGTGACGAGACCCATGAAGTGGATGGCACAGCCCTGCTGGAGGAGCTGAATGTCTACACATTGGACTGGGACGCTGTGAGTACTAATAATTCACATGGCATGGTGCGGCCTACACAGTCTCCGGACCCGGCCGGGCTGGAGCCTACACTGAGAGATATTTTACTTGCAGTCACTTCATGCCAAACATCTATCACTGAACTGACATCCGAAATTAAAGGGGTAAAGACTGAAATATCATTTATTCATCATGATATGCAAAAGCTCTGAGAACAGAAGTCTGCCTTGGAAGGGCGTGTGAGCACATTGGAAGATGAATGGGCGCCATTGCAGAGAGACATGAGGTACCCACAGTCCCTATCCACCAAATATGCTGCAAAATTAGACGATTTAGAAAATCGAATGCACAGAAATAACATTAGAGTCATTGGAATACCGGAGAAAACTGAGGGGAAAAACCTTGTTGCCTTTATTGAGAATTGGATAACCATTGTCTTTGGAAAGGGCACTTTGTCCCCAATGTTTTCAGTGGAGCGTGGCTATAGGGTGCCTGTCAGACCACTACCGCCAGGGAATCCTCCGAGACCCTTTTTACTCAAATTGCTCAACTACAAGGATCGTGATGCGATCTTATACAGGCACGATCGTTGGGCCCTGCCCTCGTGATAGGCAGCTCTAAAATCTCGCTATTCCCTTGTTTTTCAGTTGATGTCCAAAAACAAAGATCCCAATTCCTTGATGTAAAAAAATGGCTGCGTGCTTTGAATGTACAGTATGCTATGCTTTACCCTGCCCAATTGCGGGTACTGGCCAGGGATGAAGTGCACTTCTTTGATAAGGCCTCACTAGCATCGCAATGGCTGGATAGGGAGAAACGCTCCCTCCGCGAAGAAAGCAACAAACGTCGCCAGCAAACCTGAGATGACAGACCCTACAATGTTTGAGAGTCGGAACCTTGAGTTTCACATATATCACTAACTGCCCAACTTTATTCCTACCAGGCGGATGCCCAGCGAATGCATTGCTCTGTTGCAACTAGTTAACTTTGCATCATGAAACCATTAAGTTCCTTCAGCTCAGCGAATAGCTTTGAGATGTTGGGGGCCCCCAACCACTTTTTCCTGCATGGATTACCAAAACGGGGACAGTACCTCAGTGTTCCTCCTGTTGAGGACTGTTTGTGTGACTATGACTTTGTGTCCCTATGGTCCCATGTCGACTGGGTAGACTGGGACCTGGAATTTACAGTTTTTTGTTCTTTTACCGGAGTGCAATGGACCCCCACCAACTCTTTGTCATTTCTTGAGGTGTTTCTCTTTTTTTTGATCATCCCCTTGCTTCAGAGTTTCTCTGTAGAACCTGATTTCTATTTAACAAAGGGGAAAATTGAGAAAATTAGGGGAAAATTAGGGACAAAGGGGAAAATTATCTTCTTTACCTTACTTCTGTGGGAGTTTTCTCATTTACCTACAGAGTCTCCTTGTGAATAAGTCATGTCAGACTATAGGATTATATGACACATGTATATTTCATGCAAAAGATGGCTGACTGTCGTGTTATGGTTATGTAGAATGTTAGGGGACTGAGTGATGGGGTGAATAGAGTGGCCTTGTTTTCTACCCTGAAATAATACAAACCGGTTGTTGTGTGTCTGCAAGAGACACATTTGCAACCTACTACGTTGCATGTGCTTAGACACCGCAACTTTCACACTCAATTTCACTCCACTCACTCATCCTATTGCAGGGGGGTCAGTATACTGATCTCGAATATGGTGCCTTTTCAACTGATAACTACAAGAATAGATGAAATGGAACGTTTTATTTTCTTACTCTGTAGATTGGATGGTATACTCTGTGTGCTAGCAAATATATACATCCAGCTCTAAAGTCCTAGGCATTCTGGCACAATTTATAGCTCCCTACCATACCTATCTAGGCGATGGGAGACTTTAAGAATGTTTTTTTGACAAAACGCAGGATAGATTCCCAAAAGGATCCGGCTCTGGGGTTCCCCCTAGTGGCCCTACCCCTTTTGCACGAATGCTTACGGAGCTTGGCTTGGGGTATGTATGGAGAGATATCTGGGTATCTGGGGTTAAATTATGGTAGGTTAACCCCTTTTGGTGTACTTTGCTCACAGAATCTGAGGCTCTGATAAGAGTGCTTTGGTAATACATACAATATAATGAGGGCACGGCCACTCCTCGGGTGGTCTGGGATTCTCTGAAGGCTCATTTTGAGGGTTAATTATCAGGCAGATTACGACCATAAAAAAGAAAAGTAAGGCATGGGAAAACCTAGTCATGAATGCATCAGGCAGGGCTGAGGAGACTTATGTCACCAATCCCACACAAGAATCTGAACGTAAATGGGTAGAGGCTCAGATATTATATCAACAAGTGTCCATAACAGCTTCTGAAAATAAAAGGTTCTTTACCCAACAACAATATTTTGAGGAAGGGGAATCAACGGGCCATTTATTAGCGGTTATTGCAAGAGCGCAACAGGGAGTGCCACATGTGGAGGCTATCCAAACCTCAGCGGGAGAGACGGTCCGGGACCAACCACAAATTTTAAATACATTTAAAATCTTCTTTAGGGATCTTTACACCTCTAGGGTCAGTTCAACAGAAGAGGATATTACTTGCAATGTGGACCAGTGTTCCTTACCAAAGCTTGACAGTGTGGACTTCGACATGCTGAATGCTCCACTTATGTTGGAGAAACTCGGACTGGCTTCAGCCCACATGGCCAATAGCAAAGCCCCAGGTGCAGGTGGCCTACCTGCCGAAACATATAAACACTATGGTGAGGTATTACTACCTGCATTACTTAAGACCTTAAACTCTGCCTATGACACCGGAATGCTACCAGACTCCATGAATGAGGCGATTGTGGTGGTCATTCCCAAGTCTGGGAAGGACTTGCTGCAACCTGACTCCTATAGACCCATCTCATTACTTATCATGGATGTCAAGTTGCTGGCCAGAGTTTTGGCTAATCGGTTGGCAAAAGTTATCTCCGGTCTGATCCATGAGGGATTTATTCCCGCCAGATCTACAGCATTAGGCATACGGAGGCTGTTTTTGAATACCCAAATTCCAGTAGATAACCCAGGAAATCGAGCTCTATTCTCCCTCGACGCTGCCAAAGCATTTGACAGCATTGAATGGCGTTATCTATGGATAGCTCTGCATAAATTTGGCCTGGGACTTCGATTTATTTCCTGGATAAAATTGCTTTATAGTCACCCCAGAGCCAGAATAAGAATAAATGACTCCCTATCGGATTCCCTTGATCTTCATAGGGGTACCAGGCAGGGGTGCCCACTGTCCCCTCTGCTGTTCGCTCTGGCGGAGGAGCCACTGACCAGTCTGATTAGAACATCACCATCTGTAGTAGGATTCAGGAGGGGAGACAGGGAAGACAAAACCTCGCTTTATGTGGATGATGCCTTGCTGTATTTGAGGGACACAAGCCTGATGGCAGCAATGCAGATTATTACCCAATTTGGGGAGTATTTTGGATTTGCCATCAACTGGGATAAATCCGTTCTTCTACCTCTGGATTCAACCCATCTAAACTTATCAAATGACCTCCCTCAGATGCAGATAGTCACAAAGAACCCTCATGATTTTATCTCCCTTCATTTTAAACCCCTTTTGCATAAATTTTAACAAAAGTGTGATAGTTGGTGTAAACTACCTTTGTCAGTCACCGGCATGTGAATCTTGTCAAAATGATATGGGCCCCACAGCTACTTTACATACTTCACAACTCCCCAGTGTGGTTACCTGCATACTGGTTCTGTAAAATAGACTTCCGATTCCGAGCCCTTATCTGGAAAAAAGGTGTAGTCCATATAAAACTAGATATCCTTCAATATCCCATGGACCAGGGAGGTTTGGCTCTCCTGAATGCCCAAACATACTTCTTGGTTGCCCAAATGCAGCATTTTACGGGATGGGATGTTCCCGCAACTGTGGATTCCTCTAGAGGTCTGACGATATCTCTGCCCTCGGACTACTCAGTCTTATCCCACATGGAAATGGGATTCCCTAATACCCCCCCCGCATTGTCTGACACTACAATTGGTCATAACGTTATAGAAGGCTTTCAGGCACAGATTAGGTATTACAGGCTTTCTTTAGACGATATGCAGAGCTGGAGAAGCTGGGCACATTTATCGGATGGAAACATGCAGTCCTTAAGTATATCTCTCAGTTGTATGGCGGGATGGGCATGAGACCTATAGGAGACCTAATGGAGGAATTTCCTCAACTTAGAAACTGCCACTACCAGTATACACAGTTAGCCCATGCTATGCATATGCAAAATCGACAAACTTCAATGCACCTCAGTGACTCCTCTTTTCCTGATTTTATATTTTTGGAGCGGGAGAAGAAGGGCATTATTTCCATGATTTATATAACCCTTCTATCATGTATACAGGCCCCGGATTTACTTCCCTGTAGAGATAAATGGGAACAAGTTGTAGGGCGGATTGATGGAGAGCAGTGGGAACAGATACTAACAGCAGGATCCTTAGCCTCAGTATCTGCGGCTCATAAGCTGACCCACCTTTTATCCTGCACCGTACCTATAGAACCCCGACACAACTACACGCCTGGGGCAGAAGAGATACCCCTATTTGAATCAAATGTCAAATCCACCCTGGCGACTTTTCACATGCTATGGAAATGCCTTAAACTAAGGAGATACTGGACTGACATCATAACAACTATTAACACTACGTATCAAGTGCAGTTGACAGTGGATCCAATGACATGTTTATTGGGAGGCATGGAGGAAGAACTATATCTTCCACATGTTTATATAGCAATAATATGTCTTTTATATTTAGCTAAGAAGTTAATAATGAGATTGTGGATCTCTCTACGCTCCCCTACAAGGGCACAGTGGATCACCTCGGTGAATAATGTACTTACCAGAGAAAAATACACATACTATCATAGGAGATCCCCCTATTCATTTGAAGGTATCTGGAGCTCTTGGTTGAATACCCCAGGACTGGTTCCACCTAGACTCATCTTAGATAGATTACTCTGCAACTAAGATGACTATATGTATCTTGTGCAACAGATATGAGGCAAGGAGAGATACAATGGGTTAAGTACAGAGATGGGTGTGTAGCATTCCGGTGAGTAGGTTTAGTTGCCTGTTTGTTTTAGTTGTTCTACTATCTAATATCTGCACTATGCAAATGCTACTTTATAGAAGGTACTGAGTAACAATCTGTTACAATTGAGTATACATTTTATACTTCAAACAAACTTGAATGTAGAGATTGTGTGATATGTCTTATCTGAACTTATGGGATAGAAGTATATAGTTAATTAGTTACTAACTTGAATGGATGTATATGGTCCAATATGTTTGTACTCTGTTACCTATTGAATGTCATTCAATAAAAATGTTCTTGATTAAAAAAAAGTCTATGGAACTTGAAAGCTAAAAAAGTGCCCATTAAAGGCTTATATGCAAGTTATTGGCCATAACAAGGCTATGGGGGCCCAGGTACTGCCTATGGGGGACATGTACCAATGCATTTTTTTTAAAGGTCATTTTTAAAGGAGCATTGATTTTAATGATGCTTAAGGTGAAACAATAAAAATGAAAAAATCCTTTAAATATAGTGCCTATGGGGTCCCCTTTGTCTGTCTGTAAAGTGGTGCATCTGTACCGTGTATAGAACCTGCTGCAGCAAAACTGACATTTATAACAAAAAAAATGACATTTAAATTTATTTTCCCTGCAAGCTTTCTTTATTTAGTAAATGACGGCTTGGGGAACCAGTCTGTATGATGAGGCCACATTTTCATGCACTCAGAACAAGATTAGATATTTTTTGAATAAATTCTGGTGTCTCTTTGGCAGACCTTAAATGCAAATAACAAAGTTTTGCACCACAGTGAGCAAGCCTTATGTGAAGAAACCAAATTAGAGTACACTCAGGCTAAAATTAACTTTTTTTTTTTCAAATAGGCAGTTCCACGTCAACAAGACAATAATAAATAAATAGCGGTATACCAGTAAACGAAAAAGTACATCCAGGCAATAAACAGAATAATGTAACAATAAGCATTTTGGCTGCACTTATGAGGTATAAATAACACTCTATGTCCGTATAGGACTGGGAATAATCATAAGACTGGATACTCTAAGAAACAGGAACTGCCCAACTCATTTTAAGTATACATTTAGAAGAAGTATAGAAAGATAGATGAGATAGATCAGCCGGTCTAGAGAAAGGGGGGAGAGGAGGATAAGAGGGGAAAAAAAGGGGGGAATAAAATTTTTTTAAGATAGTCTGGTGTCGAGGGCGCATGCGTGGAGCCGGACCGAGCGGACATGCACGCCTAGCTCTCCGCTTCACGGAGCCATAAAGGACCTGTTTAAAGCAGAGCTGCAGCGCAGAAAACCCTGTCAAGTCACCATCAGACAGCCAGGACTACACCTCGGCACCAGATAAGGTAAAAATGGTCCACGGGGGATCGAAGGCTAAATACAAAGCCTCCACCATCAAAGAGGCCCTGACACGCGGCTCACTTAAAATGGCGGCGACACATCAAGCTAGCGGCAGCAGCGGGCCGAAGCCGCACAAACAAATCCCTGAGACCCTCTTCCTCCCAGATGATTCGGACACTGAACTCTCATTCTCCCCTAGTCTGGATCCGGATTCGGAGGCCTCCCCCGTTCTTCTGAAACAAATAGAACGCATGTTTCACAAGGCCCTGCGCGGCGACGACGGCGATCGAACTACACAGCGGCGGTAAAATTCACTCGGCGCACAGTCCCGGAGAAACTACCACCTCCGAAACATAAATCGGAAGCTAGGGGGCACCTGGTAAAAATGGAATAGACCACGGCTCCACATCAGGACCGACAGACTACCACTGAACTGTCCCAAAAGACGCGACGTCGAGACGAAATTTGTCCAGGAAATACCGAGGCACTTCGCCTCTCGATCCGCACGTACAGGCGAGCCAGGCCGAGGTGCGTACGCGGGAGCTGTGGTCTGATAGAATTTTTTTAAAATAAGGGGGGAAAAAAAGGGGAGAATAGGAGGAGAGGGGGG
>BLSH010073924.1:84174-96549 GCA_018402905.1 Glandirana rugosa | reverse complement strand
GGACTGGAGCTCTCTGCCCTTTACCGATCCAGCCACGGGCCCATCCATCTGGCCCATCAAGACTCACTCTCATTTCATCAGTCCATAAAACCTTAGAAAAATCAGCCTTGAGATATTTCTTTGCCCAGTCTTGACGTTTCAGCATGTGTGTCTTGTTCAGTGGTGGTCGTTTTTCAGCCTTTCTTACCTTGGCCATGTCTCTGAGTATTGCACACCTTGTGCTTTTGGGCACTCCAGTGATGTTGCAGCTCTGAAATATGGCAAAACTGGTGGCAAGTGGCATCTTGGCAGCTGTACGCTTGACTTTTCTCAGTTCACGGGCAGTTATTTTGCGCCTTGGTTTTTCCACACGCTTCTTGCGACCCTGTTGGCTATTTTGAATGAAACGCTTGATTGTTCGATGATCACGCTTCAGAAGCTTGGCAATTTTAAGAGTGCTGCATCCCTCTGCAAGATATCTCACTATTTTTGACTTTTCGGAGCCTGTCAAGTCCTTCTTTTGACCCATTTTGCCAAAGGAAAGGAAGTTGCCTAACAATTATGCACACCTGATATAGGGTGTTGATGTCATTAAACCACACCCCTTCTCATTACTGAGATGCACATCACCTAATATGCTTAATTGGTAGTAGGCTTTCGAGCCTATACAGCTTGGAGTAAGACAACATGCATAAAGAGGATGATGTGGTCAAAATACTCATTTGCCTAATAATTCTGCACACAGTGTATATACACCGAATAGGAAAGGGAGATATATATATTTATTTTAAATTTATGTGACTATACAATTTTGCAATATTTGAATTTTAGGAGATCTCCCACTGTAATTGGAAGTGGTATGGTAATATTTATGTCTCAGCGGCTAATGGCAAAGGGGTGTAATTTATGTAATCCACCACTAGTGGGCATTCGGTACGTCGGGAGTGCGGTCAGCTGGCACATTAGGCCCAGTGTGGTTTCCATGGTGACGTGGTATATTGTGATTGGTGCGGCTGGCGGGAGGCGTTGATCCTCTAGACGTCAAAATTAGAGGCGGTCAGCTAGGGAAATTGTCCGTGATGACGCTCGTTATTGGAGAGTGAAACGCGTTAAAAAGACGTTATTTCCGGCTTTCCGTACTCACTGACGTCACGTCCGCTCGTGGAGGAACGCACGCCGGAGCCAGACGCCGCACCTACCCTATAGAATTTGTTGTCAGGAGGGAGATCATCAGTCTTTCCTGTAGGTGTAATTTTAATTGCGCAAATAAATCATACAAACAGTACTTCACCATGGAGGCTGTCTTTCTTTTTTGAACATTGCATATGGAGGGGTTGGAGCTCACAGCCTGCAGCCCAATAGGAATGGGTCTCGGATTGCCTGTGTTGTCATCTTTATTCTGACCATCACCCGGAACAAGCTTATTGTGACCCCCAGACTGAAAAGCTGGGGGTCCATTTTGTCTGGTGAGTGGGACCACGAGAGGGGGCTGGCACTGAGCACCAAGAAAAGCATTTTTTGCACTTTATGTGGAGCACCGAGCACTTTTATGGACTGCACTGGATGGTTTCATCCATTATATTAATTTTGCAAAATATTATTTATATTTGTTATTTTCTATATAGTTTGGAAATTGATATTTGAACACATTTCACAGTATTGGCTGGTTTATTTATAAATGTTGCACAGCATTATTCATTTTTGTTTATTCTTTAGAAATTGTTATTTGATTATGTCACACATTTTAGGGTGGCGCAGCTTTTATTTTGATTTCAAATCTTAAAGGTACCTCTTGTGGGTTACTTATGTAGCCGCGGCCCCCTTACATAGGCTGATCCCTGAGTACCTGGTGAGGGTCCTGGTGATTTAGTGTATGTAACAGATTTATTGATCTGTAGCGCGGATTTATTATTTCTTCATTCAATGTTGACAAATGTCAGCTGGTCAATGGAGTCTGTGGACAGACGCGCTCTTTTATCTGTCACAAACCCCCCAGCAGCACTGCATGTCCATTCAGAAAGCACACTGGGATGGGATGTTGAAGTTGACAGCCCTGGGTGCCAAGGATAAAACAAATTTTGAACTGCATCCGAGGTGCCCCCTTCTCCACCACTCCTCCTTTGACCAAAAGAAGCCTCAAAACTAGCTTTTCCATGAGACTGTAACCTACCAGAGTCTGGTAAGGCATTAACTCCTCTTTAAGGTGTCCTCAAGATGTTTCATCCTGTTGATGAAGTTCTGAGACTTTCCCCTTGTAACGTTGGTCAAGAAGGCTCGCCAACCAATAATGCATCCTCAAGAAGCAAGTAGCTGATGCTGTGTTCAAATAATTCAGATGACTCCTTCATGCATGATGCTGGGGCTATGGCAGGAGTAGCAGTGGACAAGGAGGCAGTATAATCTGCTCTGGCAGCTGCGGTGAACTGCGCACAAGTGTCAGCTTTGATCATAGAGGATGAGGAGGATGGTATAGTAACCAAGTTCACCACCTCCTCTGCATACTGTGACTGTATAGCACGGACAACATCATTAACAGAAACAAATGTGCCCTTTGCCTGTGGACACAGATGCTGCTGGCCCCCTTTAGTGGCACGGGAATGTCCACCTCTCCTTGTTGGCCTCCCAGGCATGATGGGGGGCTTGTTACCCAAACTAAATAGAAACTGGAAAATGTGTGATTGGATGCACTTTCTTGAATGAAAAGTGGTGTTTGGTGTGCTTTAAACTGAGGTCTGCAAGCTCTTGGAGGGGATGATAATGGACTAGATACAAGATTTTAGTAATCAGAGCGGTATTATTAGCAGTAATCAGCATGGATTCATGAAGAATCATTCTTGCCAGACCAATCTATTAAACTTCTATGAGGACGCGAGCTGCCATCTAGATAAAGGAAGGCCGGTAGATGTGGTGTTCCTGGATTTTGTAAAGGCATTCGATACAGTTCCCCATAAATGTTTACTGTACAAACTAAGGTCTGTTGGCATGGATCAAAGGGTGAATACATGGATTGAAAACTGGCTACAGGGCGAGTCCAGAGGGTGGTGATACATGGGGAGTACTCGGAATGGTCTGGCGAGGAAAGTGGGGTCCCCCAGGGTACTGTACTGGGACCAATCCAATTTAATTAATTCATAAACGATCTGGAGGATGGGATAAACAGCTCAATTTCAGTATTTGCGGACAATACAAAGCTAAGCAGGTCAATAACTTCCACGTAAGATGTGGAAACCTTGCAAGAAGATCTAAACAAATTAATGGGGGTGGGCAGCTACACGGCAAATTAGGTTTAATGTTGGAAAATGTAAAATAATGCATTTGGGTGTCAAAATTATGAATGAACCTCTGGGGGAATCTAGGATGGAAAAAGACCTGGCGGTCCTAGTAGATGACAGGCTCAGCAATGGCATGCAATGCCAGGCTGCTGCAAGCAAAGCCAACAGAATATTGGCATGCATTAAAAAGGGATTAACTCCAGAGATAAAACGATAATTTTCCCACTATACAAGGCTCTGGTCCGGCCGCATCTTGAGTATGCCTTCCAATTCTTGGCACTTGTCCTCAGGAGGGATGTGTTGGAACTGGAAAGGGTCCAGAGAAGGGCAACAAAATTGATAAAGGGACTGGAGGATCTTAACAATGGGGAAAGACTACAAGCATTGAACTTATTCTCTGGAGAAAAGACTCTTGAGAGCGGATATAATTTCAATGTACAAATACTGTACTGGTGAATCCACTATAGGGAAAAAGATTTTCCATGAAAGGGAATTTAAAAAGACACAGTCATTCACCAAAATTAAAAGAGAAGCGGTTTAATCTTAAACTGTTGTGATGTTATGCGAGGCACTACAATGGACGAGCAATACTTACCTCGCATGCAATTATTTTGAGGCAACTAGCGGGAGTCGGATATGCTGACTAGTTCTGAATATGTTCCAAGAGTGGACAGGTCCTGGCTGTCCACAATGCCCTGAACCAGTGGCATGGTAGCATGTGGACATTGTCAAATATGTGGATTTGTGGAACGTACTACAACTTTTTCGGATGCTGATGGTACATGTACCTAACAAATTAAAGGCTTGAATAACTGTGCCACTACCTGAGTGATATACAGCTTGTGCTGCCCCTGTAAGAAGATTTTTATAGGCAAAACCAAACGCCAGTTACGATTCAGGATTGGAGAGCACCTTAATGACATCAAACAGAAGGAACCCAAAAGCCACATCACTCAACATTTCTTATTACATCACCAATCCAATGTTGAGGGACTCAAAGTTAAAGGGATATATGCATTAAAAATTTGTAAAAGAAGGGGGGACTGTGATAGGGTCCTTTTTACAAAAATAAACATTCTGAATTTACAAACTCAATGCTTTGGCCCCCCAAGGACTTAATAAAGAAATTAATTAGCAGGTCTTCCTGTAATAGGGGGGAGAGTTTTTTATTATTATTTTTTTTGTTCTCTCCTCTCCCTGTTAGACAGGACTCAGAATTGTGGCCTGGGGTGCTTTATACATTTGGAGTGGAGTATTTTGGGTGGATGATAACCTTTTTGAGTGTAGCCATCTAGAATTCCACCTAAAAAACCCATAAAAATCCTGTCCTCATAAATTCCCCTTAGAACTTTTTCTTTCCCCTTACCCTAATGCAGTGGTTCTCAACTCCGGTCCTTGGGACCCCCCAACAGGCCAGGTTTGCAGGATAACTGAAATACATCACAGGTGATATCATTTGCTGCTCAGTGATTGCAGTATTCTAGTCTGCATCTCCCCAAGGTAATACTTAAAATCTGGCCTTTTGGTGGGTCCCGAGGACCGGAGTTGAGAACCACTGTCCTAATGTGAAGTTTGGAACTCCTTTTTTGTGACTATTTGGAATGTATGATGGCCCCTCTGGGACAATGTCTAAATGTATCATGCTACTGTGTGATCTTTTCTTAGATGTGTAGGGGGACATTTACACAATCATAGTACCTTTTATCTTGTCTCACTATGTTAATATGTTAATTGGAAGTTGTTTGACTTCAAACTGGCCCCTTTAAGTCTAATTTGATTGATTATTAGGAAGTGTATTTATATAGGATTTCACTAGGGGGTGCCCTTGTGCTGACGAAGCTGGGGTCTCCCAGTGAAACGCATCCATGGTAGGGAATGTGTGGACGTGTGTCATCCTGTCTCTCATCCCCTTCGACTATGCCTCATACTCCAAAGTGACTTTTTGTGCACTGCGTGAAGTCTATTGGCCTCTGCCGCTGCAGGAAGGGAGAACGGCCACATGATGCGCTCGAGTACTCAGCCTGAGTTTAGAGCCCAGGGGCATTGAACGCTGTGTCATCCCTCATGGCATGCATGTCCAGCAGTGCTGACACAGAGTTTGTACGTCCGTGACTACTCCGTCGGATGCGGAGGTCGAACGTCCGTGACCATCCGGTCGGACGTGGAGGTTGAACGTCCGTGACCATCCGGTCGGACATGGAGGTCGAACGTCTGTGACCATCCGGTCAGACGTGGAGGTGGAACGTCCGTGGCTGCTTAGTCAGACATGGAAGATGAGCATTCTTGACCATCCGGTCGGACGCGGGAGACGGTTGCATACATAGCTCACAGTGGAGACATCAAGAGGACTACTTTCCTCATGCGGAGTGGGAGAAGACACTAATTATGTAACTATACTGCTTGCCTGCAACCATCTTTCTTGCTACCTATGAACTGTAGTGTTTTCTATGTACTTAGATGATGTCTATGCTCATGACATAAGAACATTATGGTTTAGACGGACTTTATTCTGGTATACTGCTCAATTTGCCATCACCTAAAGGTGTGGAATCCCAATTGCCATTTGCTGGCCAGGACTTGGACTATTATATACCTTCAGTATCCCAGGTGTCTTTCTCATTTTTCTTCTCCCACTAAAGTAGCCACCTGTTCATCGTGGCTTTTTTGATCTCCATTGTCATACGGTAATGCCAATATTTGGACTCTGTGAGGGAATTTGAACCTGGTGATCCACCGGTTGACACTTATATCTTGCATGCCAATCCCATTAAGTCCTGTGGGACTAGTGAAATGGTCTAGTGGTAACCCCCTCAATTTATCCAGACTTGGTATGAGTGATTGTATGCATGACACATGTCTAGACAGTGTTTTTTTATTGACAACGTTGTCATGTTGGTGATGGGATGGCAATGCCTGTTTTCATGTGCATATACAATTTTTTAATTTCATGTATTTTTCCATCAACAAATTTATTAAATTTTTACTAATTAATTTAGTTTTTTTGTAAATTAGATTAGCCATGTGTCCCAGTGGCTCCTGTAGTGGCTCTTACGGACCCCTACTTCTCTGTGGTGTCCAATAGTTTGAGACCCCTGGTCTAAACAAATCCCTTTTACAAGACCCTGAAATTAAGGAGCTAAACCTTTTTTTTGAGACTAATAAAGACTCGGTATCTCGTCCTATTTCACTGTGGTCTGTGCACAGGTGTTACATTAAACATGGTCATAGAGTTAAGCAAAAAGTTAAAAAAATGCTTCCGGACAAACCCGTGGAAGCAGAGCTCACTTGCTTATGGGAGCAGATCAGGGAACATTCCTTAGTTCAGGCCAAAATATACTCATGAGGACTTCTAGAATTTTTTATAAATTTGGTGCAGCAGGTCTCTGGTGAATGCCATACATGGCCAATGCAACTCGTCATACATTTCAGCTTTGTCTACTCCCTCAGGCTCTAAAATTCATTTGTCCCTAGAGATAGCTAAGGCCTTCTGCAATTTCTACACATCACTTTACAACTTACATCCCTCTTCCCCCACAACTGATCCTTCTGATGAGATGGCAGCAATCGATGACTACCTTAGAGCAGTGAGACTGCCCTATCTTAGTGAGCAGATAATTGAGATACTATCTCAGCCTCTCTCTTCAGATGAATTCACAAGCGCAATGGCTGGATCTCAAGTGGGGAAAGCTCCTGGACCTGATGGTTATACAGTCTCATATTATAAAGCCTTTCATGAGCATTTGGCAACCCGTTTCACTAATACTTTTAATGTAAAATTTGATAACCATACCATGCCCCTGAATCCTCTGCATGCAAGTACCTCCCAAACTGGGTTCTCTTTGCTTAACTGCAACCTTAAATTGGTAAAAAAAATTCTGGCTGAGAGACTAGGCTCCATCCGCCAGCAAATCACCCCCCCTCAATCAGGTTGGGTTTATCCACAACAGAGGCCCGAGGCAACACTATTAGGACTATTAATGTTATAGCAAGAGGCATACAGCTTAACATCCCACTCATTGTTTTATCAACTGACTCTGAAAAAGCATTCGACAGGATGAACTGGACTTTTCTTCTGGCTACCTTGGGATGCTGGCTCCTATATTATCTTGGATCTCAGCTTTCCACTCAACTCCTACTGCTACAGTCAGGGTAAATGGAGTTGCCTCCAAATCATTTGCTATTGGCAACAGAATGAGACAGGACTGCCCCCTCTCTCAGCTTCTTTTCATTCTTTCTCTAGAACCTCTTTTGCAACATATTAGGCTCAATCCTGATATAAGAGGCCTTGAAACTAGTACATATCAACATAAAATCTCTGTTTATGCAGATGATTTACTATTTTATGTATCAAGTCCGCTTATTTCTTTACCGGTCTTGTTGTCCAAAATATGTACATATACCGATTTTAAAGTCAATCTGCAAAAATTGGAGGCCCTTAACATCTCTCTCACACCTCGTTCCCTTGCTCAATACAGTAGCAACTTTCCTTTTCATTGGGCCTCACGCCATCCAGTACCTGGGAACCAAAATCCCTTTTACTCTTCACCTTATTTGTCAATACAACTTTCAACTTTTATTAAGCATCATGTGGATTTGGAGAAATGGAAAAGCTGGCTATTTAATGATTTGATAGATGCAACATCCCCAAAATGAACATCGTGCCGCGTCTCCTGTACCTTTTGCAGACTTTGCCAGTTAAGTTCTTTCGTAAGCTCCGGACAACCTTCCCATCTTAAACACTCCCTCTTACAATGACCCAAGCTCGGAGGGGTTGGTCTTCCTGACCCTGCTTTACACTGTAAAGCTGTTCACATGACTAGAGTGGCTGACTGGTGCAGACACTCCTCTCACAAATTATGGGTATCCCACGAACAGGCGTCTGTATTGGTCCCCTTAGCCGGTCCTCTGTGGACAGGGAATCGTTACTCCTGACTCTTGTCTCCACACCCCTTGAGTGAACCAACTTTACTGGAACTCCATGGGTAATATATGATGACTGAGACTTCTAGCTTCCCCTCACCATTGACACCGATTATTGGACACCCAGACTTCATTCCGGGTGTCTCTAATAGAGCCTTTCAGCTGCAGCCGGATCAGAGCCTGGTTAGAACTGCTGCCTTACTTTGTCCTTCAGGATGGGTCAGTCCATCGGAACTATATGGACCATTCAATTCCTCTGATCTGGGCAGGTGGAAAATTTTGCAACTGTCTCATTTCCTTTGGTCCCTTCCAGACTGTACCTGTTTCCTCAGACCACCTACTTCGTTTGAAGATCTTTCCTCCTCTTATGGTATCTTGCAGTTACATCCCAGCATGACCCTCCATATTTATGGAAATGGGAAAGAGACCTTAACACTATGTTCTCAGAGGATCAAAAGAACCAAGTACTCCTATTTGCTCCTATTTGATTCCCACCACTATGTTCAGTAAGAGATACCATAAGTCTTTGTTGAAACATCTGCTATATGCCACCAGTGCATGCATCCCCAGCATGTGGAAACAACAATCCCCACCTACTGAGCCACAATGGTTTGCCAGAGTGCAATATTCAACAGATGGAAACACTGCCCTCAGGGACAAGACAGAGAAACACAACATACAATGCCTACCAGTCTGTACCATGTTCTTGGTGTGTACTTGTCCGTCACGTTCTTCTATGTCACTTTCTCCACAAAACAGGATAAACTCACCACGGATGCAATGAACATCAGCCTTTAAAGTGGTTGTATACACTGTACAGGTAAGCTTATAATAAGACTTACCTGTAGGTTCCATGAACATCTCCTAAACTTGCTCCGTTTAGGACTTATTTACTGTATCCGCATGTGCCAACGTCATCGCCATATGCGCAGGGAAGAAACAGTCCGACTGTGCCATTTCTTCACTAAGTGTGCCGCCCCTGCATCAGCTAGAGCCCACACTCTGTGATTGGCCGGAGCCACCGCACCCGGAAGAAGCATGTCACCGGTCACAGGGGTGTTCGGGGATGCTGCAATAGCCACGTTCCAAGGTAAGTATTTCATAATGAGTTGTATGCGATGCATAATAGCTCATTATGCGTTTGTCTTGCAGGTTGTTTTTTTTTTTTAATCTTTTAAAAAAGAGAGTTTACAACCACTTTAAACAATGTGTGTTATTGGAAGGAACTTGGTCTATTGCTTTAATGCTGTCTATAAATGCCTTGCTTGTACTTGCTTATTATAATACTATTGATGGTATTCATTGAGAATGGACTGTCATGTCATACTACATTGTCTTGTTGCATACCTTAATTAAAGAATTAAAAAAAAAAATCACTCCCTCTTTTTAATGTTTCTAGAATATCTTCCCATTAAATGTCATTTAGTATGGAGCATGGTTTGGTAAAGTTGTCTCTCTTGAAATGTAATATACTTGCCCTACACTTGTGTCTGCTTTTCCTGTGCTTTACAATGAATGTAATTGCCCTGTGATACTTTTTCCTAAGGTATTCCTTATTTCTACACCCATTATCAGCTCTGGGTTGTTTGTGATTGGTACGTCAAGCAGAGCTATGTTTCTAGTTGGGGCATCCACCCACTGACACATTGTCCCACAAGACAATTGTCCCCACAAGACATTTACATGCTGAGCCCTAGAAGACTGAGCAGTTCCATCTACCCAGTAAATATCTGAATATTTGAAGTCCCCATGATGATAACATTGCCTTGCCTTACCACCTTTTTGAAATGTGAAAGGACATTGGTCTCCACTTCGTTCTTCATACTTTTTTAAGATTTGTGTTTGCATTAGGGTTAGGATTCTCTGTGCCTCATTATCTATCACCATATCCCCAGCTAACAAAGGGCCAATTTTTAGCACATCATCAGGTTCTGGAGACTTAAAAGTAACTTCCTCAGCCACAGGTGCCACTTGAAGCCCATTAAACCTTTAAAACGACCTCAAGTTTACCTTTTCCAAAAAAATCACAATTTAACTCTTGTCCCTGGTGTTCAGTCACAGTAAAAAATATCCAGTAAACATGTGACAAATCATGTTTTGTTTTCTTTTGTTTTGTTTTTTTTTTTAACTTTATAATAAGGTGTTATTAGTAACAGCCTGAACATGGATCTTTCTTAACAAATGGGAACAATTCTATTAAAATCAGAAAAAAAAATCAGTTTTCGGGTAAAGTCTGTCAATAGCCGTAACATACATATACTAGAGGGCAGTTTATAGAGTGCACAAGTGCTGTGTACAGTGAAAGGCTTTGGAGAGTCAGCGATAGTGAAGACTGCAAAAGCAGCAGAAATACTAAATGATACATTTTTCTTTTACAAAAAGGTTTATTGATAGACATTCCAGCATATTAGGACAAAGATTGGATGGTTACATCTCGTAATGAACAAACATGAGGCAGACGATAAAGACAGGTAGCAATGTGAAGGGTAACACAGACCATAGTATCGCTCAGATTGGAGTTCTAATAACCTGGGTTGCAACAACTATATGAGGAAATCCAATGCAACCGGTGGGGACAACATAGAAGACATAACATATCTGGAGAAACATGCAATTATAAAGTCAGATATAACTAAACAAATATATGCATGGCCTAGAGTTTCCCCATTGGGGAGGTTATGCTAGAGAAAAAAAAAGGGTAGCATAACCTGTATAATAAGTATCGTGGTAAACATCCTAACCAGACAGCCTCATAAACTTATAAGTGGAGCATTTGAGTCATATCAAACAAAAATGGAAGAGGGAAAAGGAGAGAAAGAAAGAAATTGGAGTGGAAAAGTAGTCAATAAGTGAAGAAAGAAAAGGATAGAGAGGGAAAAGAAAAAGCAGAAGAGTCCGGGGGGATGCGATGGCGCTCACTTAGATAGAAAGAGGTGTTCAGGAGGTCTGAGAATAGATGATCCACGGTTTCCAAACCCTAAGGATTTTGTCATGGGTATCTGAAAGGATCAGCTTCTCATTTACTATGACATCATTCATGCGGTTTTTAAAGGCCTCAAAACTTAGCATAAACATCTTCTGAGATCTGGCATTGGTTAATTTAGTTGCAGTAAAAAGATGTTGGGCCAATTGCCATTCTGGGCGTAGCAATTCGACAATATATTTGCCTATGATGGCTTTATAGGGGTCCCGTCTAAGATTAACATGAAATAGATTTAGAAGAAGAGCATAGATTCTGACCCATAGCCTGCATACCCTCAGGCATGACCACCAAATATGACCCCACCAGTGAATATCCCCGAAAGCAGAGGGGGGAGTAATTAGGGATAAAGTGGGCCAGTCTAGTTGGTGTATAGTACTACCTATACAGTACCTTGTATGCATTTTCTAAGATATGGACATTCCTGGAAAACGTAGAAAGCGCTATAGTCATAGTTTGACAATCCTCTGAGTCTATTTGTTTCCCGAGTTCCTTTTCCCATTGAATGAGATAAGACCTCAGTGGGGGCTTTTTTGACAAATTTATAGCCGAGTATAGTATTTGGGACAAACCGCGCTAAACACAAAGTGCTAAATGGTAAGGTGAGCTGCCATACACTGACCAAACAAATCATATAATAATAGAAGTAGAGATTATAGCGCTCAACCTTATAGGTAGAGAATTAACCCTCCTCAGTAAAGGGGACTTATATATTGAAAATAAGTAATAAAAAATGAAATGAACATGTAAATATGATGGCTCTTGGCGAGAGTATACACCCCTAAAACAAACCAGTCACATACCGTCGAGTGGAATGGTAAATCGTGAAACACAAATCGCGCCAAACAGGGTTTATGATATGAGCCGATATTTAAACAGTTTTTTCGGGGGTGACTCCAGAATAGAGTAAGTTACCCTTTTCCTTGAGCCCTTTGTTTATCTGAGTCTCCTAACAGTTTGATACTGATATCGCGAAAGATGCAAAAGGTCCTTACAGGTATAGAATCTTTTACGTATGTTCCATGACATATCCATCATGATATGTGGTTGATCTGACCGGGTGAAATAGGGATTAATGAGGGGGGAGACGAAAGCCCCTATAAGTGACCACCCCAGTATAAACCACCAGTACGGACTCCCATACGTCCGATACCCAGTCTTAGATACGAGAAGAAGATTTAGATAAAGTACAATTAGAATCTGCCCTGGGGATATTTCGGTAGT
>BLSH010073924.1:60489-76109 GCA_018402905.1 Glandirana rugosa | reverse complement strand
CTAAGAATGGGGGGTGTGGATGGATGGGGTGGATGGCTGGGTGGGTGCTTGATGGATGGTGGGGGTTGCTGTCATTTAGCAGTGCTGTGGGCATTACACATTGCCCACAGCACTGCACAGGTCTTTCCTCCCCCTCTCTCCTCTCACACTGCACCGATCGGTGCGGAGAGGAGAGAGAAAAGCCGGCGGAAGCGCCGGCTTGTTGACATGTGATCGCGCCGTCATTGGACGGCGCGATCACGTGGTGAAAGGCCGCTCACAGCGGCCATTCACCGCGATCCGTGATCTGTCGGGTCCCCCGGACCCGACGGTCACGGATGTTCCCGTGTGCGCGCCCCAGGGGGCGCGCGGGAAGCGATATTCTGGAGGACGTCCATGGACGTCCTGTCAGAATAACCCGACCGCGCTGTGGACGTCTTTTGTCTATAGCGCGGTCGGGAAGTGGTTAACCAACAGCGCCTACGATTTAGAAGGATTAACACAAAGTCTTGAGAGAGAAGCAAAGGCGTCTAAGAGAGATAATAGGTTGGGTAAAGAGGTTCTGGGAGAGGTTAAAGTTAATAAGATGTAGTCGGCAAATAAGGAAAATTTATGGGAAGGAGTCCGCTACATTGATACTCTTATATCCAGATGGGAATGGCAAAGAGAAGTGGCGAGAGTGGGCAACCTTGGCAGGTTCCCCTCCCAATATTAAAGATAGATGATTCAAATCCACAACACCTAATCTTGGCCATAGGAGAGGCATATATCACAGTTATCCATTTCATAAAAGACGTTCCAAATCCATAATGACTTGGCACTGACATAAGATGGGGTCAAGACAGGGTATCAATTCCCTTGTTCACATCAAGAGACAGAAGCATTGATTCTAGAGAGTGATTCTGGGCTATATGTTGTAACTGCAATATTGGCCCAATTGCATCTCCTGCTAGTCTTTGTGGAACAAAGCCGACTTGATCTTTTTGATTAGACGGGGAGGAAAGAATTTAAGTGGTTGGCCTGAATTTTAGTTAGAATTTTCATGTCAATATTGATAAGAGAGATAGGCCTGAAGTTAACCCAAGAGGAATGGTGTCACGTACCTGATGGTAGAGTCTGGCTTGTGCAGTAGCCAACCTCTCTTACCGCCCTGGTTCCAGAACCCCTGATAGAGCAGACAGGGAGCGCTGGAGCACAGGGGAGCACGAGGGCTGGATTGGACACAGATGATGGTAAGATGTCGTCCAAAAATCCGTGCTAGACTGAAGAGTAGTGATGTAGGCCGGGTCAATAACATGTGGGCTGAGCAGTACAAGAGGAGCAGGCAGTCGGGTGGTCGGGTGCAGGCAGGGTCATTAACAGGCAGGCAGATTGAGGTACACAGGGGTCAGACAGAAGAGTGGTCGTAGGCAAGCCAGGGGACGGTGCAGGCAGAGTTCAAGCAGATGCAGGTTCAGGCCGGGTCACAGGTAACAGGTAGCTCAGAACGGGTCGCTCAGAAACACGGTAATGCTGTAGAACGGACAGCACTGGCTGCTGGATCTCACAGCTTCAAATAGGGCCGTTTGGCGCTACTTCTGCCACCTGCCTACACGCATAGGCACGCTCACCACCGCGGAACACAGCAGAAAGCACCAATATCCCCTAACAAATGGTCACCGTCTGGTTCGGGAATCATCACAATATTGGCAGTTAAAAGGTCCGGTGAAAAGGTCTGACCATCTTTTATACATATAGTTATACATGGCTGTTAAGTGTGGAGCTATGACATCTGCTAATTTCCTGTAATAAAGTGCTGTAAATCCATCAGGACCAGGTCGTTTGCTCAGTTTCAGATCTTTAATACATTGAAGGACCTCTGAGATTTGAATGTCCTGATCCATTAAGGACATATGAGAGTCCGTCAGCTTGGACAGGTATCCCTTTCCTCAGTGCTTGGCTGTGATGGGGCCTTGTGCAGTATGTTAAGATGGTGAGGGAATTCCTCTAAGACTCGTACTGGATTACTTGTTAGTATATTATGTTGAGTACGTAAGGTAATAGGGGTAAATTTAGAGTTGAAGGTACGTAACCTGTTAGCGAGCATCTGGTTCGGCCTGTTCGGCTTAGCATACCATTTCTGGCGGGACCATCGCAGAATGTGCTCGGCCCCGTCCGTAAGACAAATATCTAGTTCTGAAAGGGCTTGGTTTAGTAGTTTATGATTGGCGGGGGTAGTGGTCTGCTTAAAGGCAGCAGAGAGTACCTCCAAACAGGCCTCCAGGTCCCGTTGCTTGAGGAGGCGTTCCCACTTTCATTTTGAAGCCAGTTGTATAATATGACCCCTAAGAGCCACCTTATATGCCTCCCAAAGGGTTACAGGCGAAGACACCGAACCTACATTAGTGTGGAAGTAATCCGCAGAGGCTTGTAATCTTTCCATTTGGACCTCCTTGAGAGATAGTAATCGTTCATAATCCAAGGAGAATGCTAAGTTTTAGCAAGGATAGAGTGGCAAACAACCAGGACCCGATTATGGTCAAACCACGGGACTGAAAGAATAGAAGAGGAGACTACTAAAGGGAGGTGCTTCTGCAGCATAAACATATGGTCTATTCTAGAGTGAGAGTGATGGGGGTGGGAGTGGTATGTAAAGTCTTTACCCAAGGGATGGAATTCTCTCTAGCATCAGAAGATACGTTTGCATGTTCCGCCAGGTATTTGTCCAGAGAGGCGTTCAGGGCTAGATTTGAGTCTCCTGCACCTTCCGTACCTCTGTGGTGGAATATCAGCAGGTTACAAATATGGGTCAGAAAAGGTCTGGGAGCAGAGTTAGGAGCATAATAGGTCATACTGGTGACCTCTGTGTCCTGGATAGTACCTTGGAGCAGAAGGTATCTATCCTCTGGGTCCGCTATCTGTTTAGTGCAACTAAAAGGGACCAACTTACGAAAAGCAATAAGTACTCCCCTTTGCTTAGTCGAGTCGGAAGCTGTGAAAACCTGGGGATATTGGGCAAAAAGTATTTGTCTATCTGCTGCCTCCTGAGGTATTTAAAGATTTTTACCCGCTTCAAGGGGGAATCCATGCCCTGAACATTCAGGGACAGCCAATTTAGAATCATTTGGAAAGAAAATGAGAGCATAGAATGATTCCACCAAACACAATCCCCGTGGACCCAGAAAACAGAAAAAAGCAAGAAAAGGAAGAATACTCAGACAAAAAGTAAGGTGAGGGAAACAGACAAGAAAGCAAAAGAAGGCCGAGTAACATTTGAGGTAGATAAAGAATACACAGCATGGCTGTATCTAGCAGTAGGACAAAAAGCCCACTAGAGGGGTGGAAGTTGATCAGGACCATATTCTTAGTCAAGTACAGACACAAGTGGGAGAGCAGTGGTCCAAGGGAATCACACAATATCTATAAATGGTAATTTAACGGCACAAGAGAAAGAGAGCCAAAGAATGGCCCCAGCAAGGTGATTTTATATGTGTATACGTGATCTCCGTTTAAAACAGACTATTCCCCCACTATAGGTACTGCAGGGATATGTGTATGCCACATAAACCAATGCAAATGACAATCAATATACAGATCCAATAAAAGTGTTTGTGAAAAAGTGCTAATACATTAATTATTGTTTTATAAGTGGCCAGAAAAAATGTGCTCAGTATTCAGGTATATAAATAAATAAATCATCATCAATGTAAAAATGATATATAAACCAAAAGAGATGTGCATGAAAAGTGCTAGTGCATTATGTATTATATATGATATAAAGATTGCATGTGTAATCCTCCCGTATGAATCCAACAACGACTACATGGCATATGAACAAAAATAGTTTCATGTGTGGTCATCCCACAGAAATCCAACAGTGGTTATATGATATATGTACCAAAGTCTCTAATAATCACCCTGTATGATAAAACATCCAAAGTTCATAAAGTGCTCAGTGCAAGGTGAATAATAGTGAATTAGGTTAATATAGCAGCAGTCTTTTCTTGCAGTTCCTATAACAGGTATATAGAATTTTCCTTATGATAACCAGTGTATAGTGACTCTTCAGGTGCTTGGGCGAGTGCGGGTCACACGTGCTCCCCTGTGGATACCCCACTTACCAAACAGCGTAACCCCTGCAGGGGTACAACGTTGGACACCTGTTTGGCAGTGTAAGGGGTCTCCTGTGTCTTCAGATGACAATAGCTCCGGGATCCTCAACCCTTGGCATTGGTATTCATATGCAGGAGGATAGACCTAAAGAATGCCCATAGTGTAATCCTTTAAACACCAGTTCCTTTATTTATCCAAAGAAGTAGTAGTATAAAAGCAGTTCAAATATAAGAACATAAAATCCTGTGGTCACTTTAAGTTTTTTTGCAAGGAACGGCCTGCCATGGGTTTGACAAAGTCCTGCACACTCCCTGGGTTTGTGTAATGTTAATTTTTAAATATATATGGGACCCCCTTCAAATACTGGTCCCAGGGGGTGGCTCAAAAATTGGAAATAAAGCAATTAAGATCTATATCTATGTTGAGTCCCCCTGGAACCAGACTGCCCAATCGGTAAATCCACCTTGTTCTATTCTGGGATATTCTGATCTTTTTATTACTTCCTCTCCAATGTTCACTGATCTTATCAATTCCATAGAATGTCATTAGTGATGGGTTCCTTCCATGTGCCTCTTTAAAATGTCTGGACAGACAGTGTTTTGGGTAGCCTTTTAATATTATTGATATGCTCCCTGATTCTCACATACAGTGATCTAATGGTTCTACCCACATTCTGTAGGTGGATGTACCTCCTGTAAAACTTAAGTGATGGATAATTTTTACTATATAAGTACTTTTCCTCCCATAGGTCCGTAAATAAGTTGGCTACACTCGGTGCATAACGTGCCCCCATCACCACTCCTTTAGTTTAGATGTAATACTCTTTATCATACCAAAAATAATTTGATTCCATACACAGTTTGTGTCCTTACAAAATAAAATCAATTTGTGCCTGTTTCATTTTCATTTTCATTCTTTCATGTAAGGCTTTTTCAAACCCCTTTAGACTATCTGTTTGCTTGATACTGGCATAAAAAGCGTTTACATCGATGGTGGCTAGTAAGCAATTATTGAGATCTGAAATTGTTTGTATCTCATTTATTAGTTGCAGATTGTCTCTCAGGTAGGATCTTTACTAAGGGTTTCAAAAATTGGTCCAGATATTCGCCTAGTCTGGAGAACAGGAAATCTATGCCATTTACTATAGGCCTCCCTGGTGGTTTCTCTAGTCTCTTGTGTATCTTGGGGACATAATATATGATAGGTGTCTTACTAGATTCAGGGACTAGATATTTTGCCTCTTTTTTGTTTAAGATCCCCTTCTCCTTTCCCTTTTTGATCAAGGCCTTCAATTTCTTAATTTTTTTCTTGGGATTATTGGAGAATTTTTGATATGTATTCTCTACTTTAAGTAGGTTTTCCCATCTCTTCCATATAATCTTTTTTATCCAGTATCACCAGTCCTCCTCCTTTGTCCGCCGGTAGGATTACCACATTTTTCTTTTTGCTTATTGTTCTAATTTTCTGCCAGATACGTCCTTTGTTAACATTTCCACTTCCAATTTTCTTTAGATCTTGTTCCACCATTCTTTTAAAAGCTGTTAGGCAATCTCCTCCTGGCGTTTGAGGGTTAAAAACCGATTTATTTCTCAACTTCGTATGTACATAGATCTCAGGTTCCTCTGGTCTTTGCTTGCCTTGCATGGCATAAAATCTTTTCAAATTAAGTTTCCTCATAAATTTCTGCAGGTCAATATAGCCCTCAAACTCATCTAGTGATTTCTCTGGTGCATATTTCAATCCCAAATCCAATATTTGCAGTTCCTTAGTAAATTCAATACTGCTCAGATTATAGATGCCGTTCCTAATATTCTCTCCTTCTTTTTCCTTTTCTTCCCTCCTTGTTTTCCTCTCTTCTGTTTTCTCTTGATGGGTGGTACGGTGTATAATCCTGTGGCGGTACTTGGTTGTTCTGTCTCCCATATTTTCTGGTTGGTGATCATGGATATGGGGTATATGTTATGCATATGGTTTATAGGCACGCATGGATATGTATATATAGTCATATAATGCAGTAACATACATTATATATCATGTGTTGGCAATAGTTTTACTTGATACTATCTGGCTTTGTGAGGGAGCTGGACAAAGCGCTGTCATTTCTAATCATTGGGAATCAACACACACGTTGCAATTGCATCTTTATACCACTAGAGTCCGCTGTGGACTCGGCATGACACCACAATTAAACCCTTTAGCCTCATAAATATTGTGAACTTGCTTAAATCAATTTAACCCATATTTCGGTATTGCTAATTATTCCCCATATCTAGAAGTACTCAACGCTGTGTTGATTGTGAATGCGCTCGGCCCCCCTCCCATGGGCGGTATATAATGCCGTAGTGTACGCGAGTCTGGCAACGCCTCAGAAGACGTAGATGACGAAACGTGTATAGAAGAGTAGTTCTGTTAGTCCCGGTTTCATTTAAAGTGACACACAGACTTTCCAGATGTTTGCAGAAGAGTAGTTCTGTTAGTCCCGGTTTCATTTAAAGTGACGCACAGACTTTCCAGATGTTTGCAGAAGAGAAGTTCAGTTAGTCCCGGTTTAATTTAAAGTGACACACAGACTTTCCAGATGTTTGCAGAACAGTAGTTCAGTTAGTGCCGGTTTTATTTAAAGTGACACACAGACTTTCTAGATGTTTGCAGAAGAGTAGATCTGTTAGTCCCGGTTTCATTTAAAGTGACACACACAGTTTCCAGATGTTTGCAGAAGAGTAGTTCAGTTAGTCCCGGTTTAATTTAAAGTGACACACAGACTTTCCAGATGTTTGCAGGACAGTAGTTCAGTTAGTGCCGGTTTTATTTAAAGTGACACACACAGTTTCCAGATGTTTGCAGAACAGTGATATGGGTTCTCCCGGCTTATTTATACTTTTTTGACACAGTTTGAAGATGATTTTAGAACAGTTATATGGCTTCTACCGTTAATTAATACTTTTCAGACCCAGTTTGAAGATGGTCCACATCCACCTCCATTTTTGCTTTTTTATGTTTTTATTTTTTTAAAAATGCTTTTAGTTATTTCCCTGTCCCCATTTCTTTGTAGGGCACTTGTCCCACCCTTACCCCCATTTCCTTCCTTTTGCAGACCTCTGGGACTTTCCAGGACTATTTTACAGCCATTTTTGTGCCTAAAAGTCCGGGTCCCCATTGATTTCAATGGGGTTCGGGGTCCGGGACAAAGTTCGGGTTCTGTCCGGACCCGAACCCGGACTTTGTCCCGAATTTCAGCCGAACCAGCAGAACCTGGACTTCTAGAAGTTCGCTCAACTCTATTCATATATCATATAACCACTGTTGGATTTCTGTGGGATGACCACACATGAAACTATTTTTGCTCATATGCCATGTAGTCATTGTTGGATTCATACGGGAGGATTACACATGCAATCTTTATATCATATATAATACATAATGCACTAGCAGTTTTCACGCACACCTCTTTTGGTTTATATATGATTTTTACATTCATGGTGATTTATTTATTTATATACCTGAATACTGAGCACATTTTTTCTGGCCACTTATAAAACAATAATTAATGCACTAGCACTTTTTCATGAACACCTTTATTGGATTTGTATATTGATTGTCATTTACATTGGTTTATGTGGCATACACATATCCCCGCAGTACCTATAGGGTACAATAGTCTGTATTAAAAGGAGATCACGTATACACATATAAAATCACCTTGATAAGTAGCGCCAGGCCCAGCTTTAATTATTATATATATCTAATCACCCCCCAGGGGGAGGAGTTTATTGGGTGGCAGCAAGCTTATACATTTTCCCTAATCCTAAGCACAGTACCTACCCTTCTTGCCAAATATTCACTGGGCTAGAGTGGGTGAGACAGCCAAGTCCAGACTTAATGGGGCCAGTGACAAAGTGCGGGTCAAAGGTCATTTCAGGAGATTAGGGTGCACAATCTAATGACAAAAAAAGAGAGAGCATTCTCAGGGCAAAATGAGAGTAATTCCAGCCACATCAGTCAGTTCTGTCATCAATTGGGTACATCCTGGAAGCTCTTGAAGGGAACAAAGTGCTTGGGACCCCTGATGGGATGGCTGAGAGGATTTACGGGGGGACTGAGAGGATCTCAGACGAGCAGAGGAGGATGGCGTCCCCTGAGGAGAGGGGGGCAGGTCCAACTGTAGCTCTTGAAAGTGTCTCCAAAGGTCGGATGGAGAGAAGACATGAAACTGAAGGCCGAGGTGGGAAAATGAGAGCTTAAAGGGGAACCCCCATTTATATCGGATCCCATTTGTTTGCAGAACCTGTAGATAAGGCTTTAGGTTTCGCCACTTATTGATGGTGACCAGGGAGAGATCTGCAAAAAGTTGGAAGGGGATTACCCTGGAAAGAGAGATCACGACAATCCCTTGCGGCTTGCAGAAGTCTCTCTTTGGTGCTGTAATAATGAAATTTAATGATCACATCCCTCGGGGGGCCATCAGTGGGTTTGGGAGCGAGGGATCTGTGAATGCAATCAAACTCCAAACATTCTAGGGGTATTTCAGGTGTGAGTTCTTTAAAAAAGGCAGTAGTAGTACCTTGCAGATCAGTGGTGACTTCAGGGATCCCGTAAATGCGAAGGTTATCTCTGCAGGCCCTGTTTTCTGTGTCCTCTAATTTATCCTGCAAATTCTCAAGTTCAGCGTGTCGCTTATCTACCTCCTCCTCATGCCCCTCAAGTACTGAAGCCACTGTTATTTCATTCCGCACTATAGAGCAGAATTTGCTCAGTAGACCGTCTGAGTCTATAGCCAGAGGGCTTACCAAGTCCAATGGGAATTGGTGCAGAATGTCTGCTGGAGAAGCAGGGCCCACTTCTGAGAGCCATATGGAGTCGTCTGGCTCCGGTGGATCGGGTGCCATCTTGCCCTTGCCTCTGCCTTTACCTGCAGCAGGGGATGTTTTCATCTGGGAGCGGTACCGTTGATTCCGGGGCATTTGGTACATACCCGCTGGGTCCTGGTGTTGTCTGCCGCCTCGGGAGCTGGTTCTCTTGTGTCAGAGCGGTGCTTGTGTTTAGTCAGCCGGGTATGTGGGTTCTGATGGCACGGAGCAAGAGGATCAAGCGGCCATCTCCCTCAGTCGAGCACATGCACCCTAAATGATACATTTTTCATTACCTTTATGTTAAAGACACAGGGAAACATTCTGACATAGTCCCATATGTGGCAGTTCATTGGAGAAGATCCTCTAGTTTATCAAGCTTGTAAAATTTAGAACTGACGTTTTTTAAATATTTGCTGTGGCCAATCATTCAAAGGTACAGCAGATGCTCCCTTTCAGTATTGGGAACCCCCAAACAGCAGCTGAATGGCTGCATCATGGGCTTCAAAACTTCTGCTTTAAATGAGTTAAAGCCAAATTAAAAGGGGACCAAACTCAAAAAGTAAAGATTTATTATGTTATAGGACATTTTTGAATGTATATTTTGTATGGAATAACTCCTGAAAATTGCTGTGCACTGTCTGGTGTGTGCCTAGGCACTCCTGTCCCTACATCCTCATAGCTGTAGATCTGCAGTGTAATATTAAATCACAGCTACCTCTGATTGCTAGTCTGTGTGAAAGCAGCAGTATCTCTGCAAATGTACAACTCTGTAATTAGCAAAACGCATGCTCAAATCAACATAAAATGTATTTTAGCCCACCCTTCCATAAAAACATATGCGTGGCTTGTCTAAGTTTGAAATTCTTTTATTGTCCCACAATGCAATGCAATTCACTGAATGAGTTGCAATGTTGGACAAAATAGTAAGGGTTCTGTAAATGACAGAAAGGGCGGGATGGACAGGCTTGTGGTGATTGCCGCTCTGGACAGAATCCGGTGGCACGAAGGAAGGATTTTTAGATGAGCAGTAACCTGTAGGACATGGGATAAACACCATTACAAGTAACTAATCTGTTTGGTGCTGTATCCCAAACATTTACTTACAGTAACTTCAGCTTTATTGAAATAGCTGTATTCTAATTATTCTTATAATTCTTTATGGTTTCACTAGTTAAGAGACTTTCTTTATCTTACTGAAATTTCATGGTATTATTTTGAAGGGCTAGAAGGTCGTAGACAAACATTGCTTATCTGCCAGTTAATCCATCTGGGGATTGGTATTTGTGTTCAAAGCCTGTTGTTGCATTTTTCTACTTAGACTAGTTTAGCATTCCTCACAGTATACACTGTAATGTTCCCTAATGAGGCAAAATGGAAATGTATTGAGCTTTTGGCTGTTAGATCTGTGCCTAGCCTATCATAAAGAAATACACTGGGAGGCTGCTGAATTAGGAGTTAATGGGCAAAATAAAATGCTTTAATGAAAAGACTGCCAGACTGCATAATTTATCAGCAATAATTGTACGGACATATTAACAAGCTCTGTTCACCTGCAGCTAAACTGAAACATACCGAACACCAGTGAATCCTGTAAAATGCAGAAATTATTTTCTACTATGTAGAAAAAATAAACTTAACCCTTTATTTGTTTTTAGAAATTAAATTAATGTGCATATAAAACAAAGGAGATCCAACTTTTATGTTTGTGATCAAGGAGGTATTTTTTGGCTTTGTACAATCGATGCATAATAAATGTAATATATATTTTTTTATTATTATATTTTATTATGTTTTCTTGTAAAACAAAACAATAGGTGAAGTCTTAGGTCATCCCATTATCACTTAAATACAATAAAGCTCCTCTACTGTAAATATAATTCAGTCACCAACATATAAAATTATTTTACAGAGAACATAGAACCACTAACACTGGTTATGCCCTTAAGAATCTTCCACTCCAATATTCATGCTACCCTCATACACACTCAAAGATCAGTCTGTTCAGATTCCTGTTAACCTACAGTGTGGTTTGGGTAGAGAACACAAACGCCATGCACAATTCTATAAATTGATATAAAAATTATTTCAACTTCCTATGTTTACTAGCAAAAAAGGTGGCTATTTCAGGGCTATTTCGGAATGGTTGAGGTTAGAGATGCCACAAGCAATGCTAGAGCAATGTCTTAGATACCAACGTATACAAAAAAGATGCAGAGGATAACATTGTAGGTAGTATGTGCAGGATAGTACAGAGGATATAATGGCAGGCATGATGTATGGAGGATGGAGGAGGAGTGCAGAGTATATGATAGCAGGCAGTATTTGCAGGAGAGGGAGGGTATACCAGTGTGCAGTATGTGCAGAAGAGGCATGGGGATGGTATGACTGTGGGCAGTATGTGCATGTGAAGAAGAGGATTTTTAGGGTATAAAATCAGGCAGTATCCCAGATAGCAAGGATAACTTGCCACAATTTTGTGGCGGTGTTGAATCATAAGGCTACTTTCATACGTATGCCACCCGAGCGTTAGCGGTAAAACACCACTAATTTGCGGCGCTTGTAGCGACAGCGGTGTGCTTTTAACCCCCCATGAGGGGTTAAAAAGGGGTTAAAAGTGCCTGCTAGCAGCACTCCAGATGCAGTGTACAGCCGCTTCGAGAGCGCTGCCCATTCATTTCAATGGGCAGGGGCAGCAGAGGAGCGGTGTATACAACGCTCCCACACCGCTCCATAGATGTGGCTTGCAGGAGATTTTTTACTGTCCTGCAAGCTCACCGTCCTAGTGTGAAAGCACTCAGGCTTTCACACTGGGGTACATTAGGAGACAGTTTAGAGGCCCTTTACAGGAGCTGTTTTTAGCAAAAAAAAGCCTGTAAATGGCTTCTGATAAGTTGTGCACTTGCAGAGCACTTAAAGCACAAGTTCTTGTTGACACTTTTCCAAATTCAGCTACAGTGACCCCTGTGGTGGGTTTACTTTTGCACAACATAACTGAACCAGAACTTGCAGCAGACTTGCAGAATGTTTGCAAAGAAAGTTGATCTGGAATCATGCAATGCAGACTTTCTGCAATTGTGCAACAAACTTGTGAAGCCTGGGAAGTCTAGCGATAGCTTAGTAAGTCATTTTCAAACTTGCACCTCAATTGCTTGCTATTTGGGATGTCCTAGAGAGGAGTGTGAAAATGGTGACAGAATGCAGTATGTGCAGTAAAAAATATCACAGCATTCAGTATTTGATAAAGAACACTGTGAAGTGTATGCAGGGCCAGTGTTACCACTAGGCAAACTAGGCAGCCGCCTAGGGCACACTGCCACCTAGGATGGGGTCAGTTTCTCTATATGCTGCCCCTCCTATCCAGGTCTTGCTGCCCCGCTGTGATCTCGCACTGTCCTCTCTCTCAGCCCCACTTTGATCTCTCCCAGCCCTGCAGTTTCCTCTCTCCTAGCCCCCCTGTGCTCTCTCCCGGCCCCCCCAGTCCCCCCCTCAGCTCTGCCGGCTTCCCTCATCTCTTCTCCTGCC
Source organism: Glandirana rugosa (assembly GCA_018402905.1). Lineage (NCBI taxonomy): Eukaryota > Metazoa > Chordata > Amphibia > Anura > Ranidae > Glandirana > Glandirana rugosa. Next base: position 63,666 of record BLSH010073924.1, on the reverse strand, counting down.
AGCTGCTGTGGGGGATCTGTTAGGATGGAGAGCGGTGAAGGGGCTGGTAAATGTGTCATTTACTGGACTCTTCCTTGTCTGACCCATCACTGACTCTTTTTTTTTTTCATTTATAACTGAGGCATATGAATGAATGGGTGGAATGAAACTGGTAGTAGTCATTATTTGTAATTCGTTTTTTACAAAAAAAAAAATTGGCTGCTCCATCTAAAATGTCTGGGCCTATTACAGTATTTGCCCCTGTAATAGCAAAAAGCAGAGAAAAAGGAGCTGAGGTGGATCTTACCTAATATGCAGTCTGTGCTCTACTCTTTTATCACACCCAACGTCACAGGTCCATGTTCCTTGGGGCCAGATAAATCCCAAATGCACATGGGGACTAACAGCCTGGTAGGGCCAGATGAAAGCTAAGTGTGGGGCACAGTGTCTTCACATGCAGTGCCCATTAGCTTGTGCCAATATATCGTGCCTGCCAATTGCAGTGTGGGGACGAGCAGAGAGACGTCAGGATGTGCAGCACATGAAGTTGACACATTTCACTGGACGTACCAGCTTTGTCAGGACTAGCACCATCTAGTGGTGCCATGCTTTAAGTACACCCAGAGTTACTAATAATTGCAATGAACGAAGACGCTACATTCATCATGCACAGGGATGGTGTTTGTGTTCGGATCGAACATGTGTTTGGATCGAACGTAAGTTCGATCCGAACATCACCCGTTCGCTGGTTCGGGTCTTCCTGAACATTATGGGGCGTTCGCTGCAACTTTGCGTGCCCCATAATGTTTTAAAATGTCAGCATGCTTTGGCCAATCAGCGGGTGGCCTGCTGTGAGAGCTTTGATTGGCTAAAGGCATCCTGCCTTTAGCAAATTACTGCACAGCAGTCTCAATCCATGCCCCACGCTATATAAAGCCACTTGTACAGCGGCTCTATGATAGTGTGTCGGCGGCGGTGTAGAGAGATAGTGTAGGCTCCTGAAGACAGGCAGTTTAGATAGATTTTTAAATATGTTAAAAAAAGAAAAGAAAATAGATAGCTAACCAGATAGATAGTTAGAAATCTGTCAGTTAGTGCAGACAGGTTAGTGTAGGGAAAAAAATATAAAAAAAAATATAGATCAATATCTATCTATCTATCTATCTATCTATCTATCTATCTATCTATCTATCTATCTATCTATCTGTATATATATATATATATATATATATATATATATATACATACACACACATATATACAGTGCCTTGAAAAAGTATTCATACCCCTTGATATTTTCCACATTTTGTCATGTTACAACCAAAAACGTAAATGTATTTTATTGGGATTTTATGTGATAGACCAACACAAAGTGACACATAATTGTGAAGTGGAAGGAAAATGATAAATGGTTTTCACTTTTTTTTTTTACAAATATGTGAAAAGTGTGGCGTGCATTTGTATTCAGCCCCCCTGAGTCAATACTTTGTAGAACCGCCTTTCCCTGCAATTACAGCTCCAAGTCTTTTTGGGATGTCTCTACCAGCTTTGCACATCTAGAGAGTGACATTTTTGCCCATTCTTCTTCGCAAAATAGCTCAAGTTCTGTCAGATTGGATGGAGAATGTCTGTGGACAGCAATTTTCAAGTCTTGCCACGGATTCTCAATTGGATTTAGGTCTGGACTTTGACTGGACCATTCTAACACATGAATATGCTTTGATAGAAACCATTCTATTGTAGCTCTGGCTGTATGTTTAGAGTCGTTGTCCTGCTGGATGGTGATCCTCTGACCCAGTCTCAAGTCTTTTGCAGACTCTAACAGGCTTTATTCTAAGATTGCCCTGTATTTGGCTCCATCCATCTTCCCATCAACTCTGACCAGCTTTCCTGTCCCTGCTGAAGAAAAGCATCCCCAAAACATGATGCTGCCACCACCATGTTTCGCAGTGTGGATGGTGTGTTCAGGGTGATGTGCAGTGTTAGCTTTCTGCCACACATAGTATTTTGCTTTTAGGCCAAAAAGTTTAATTAGTCTCATCTGACCAGAGCATCTTCTTCCACATGTTTGCTGCGTCCCCCACATGGCTTCTCACAAACTGCAAATGGGACTTCTTATGGCTTTCTGTCAACAATGACTTTCTTCTTGCCACTCTTCCATAAAGGTCAGATTTGTGGAGTGCATTACTAATAGTTGTCCTGTGGACAGATTCTCCCACCTGAGCTGTGGGTCTCTGCAGCTCCTCCAGAGTCACCATGGGCCTGCTTTTCTGATTAATGCTCTCCTTGCCCGGCCTGTCAGTATAGGTGGACGGCCATGTCTTGGATGGTTTGCAGTTGTGCCATACTCTTTCCATTTTCAGATGATGGGTTGAACAGTGCTCCATGAGATGTTCAAAGCTTGGAATATTTTTTTATAACCGAACCCTAAACTTCTCCACAACTTTATCCCTGACTTGTCTGGTGTTTTCCTTGGCCTTCTTGATGCTGTTTGTTCACAAAGGTTCTCTAACAAACCTCTAAGGACTCTATTTACTAATTAGGTGACTTCTGAAGGCAATTGGTTCCACTAGATTTTAGTTAGGTGTGTCAGAGTAAAGGGGGCTGAATACAAATGCACCCCACACTTTTCAGATATGTATTTGTAAAAAATGTTGAAAACCATTTATCATTTTCCATCCACTTCACAATTATGTGCCACTTTGTGTTGGTCTATCACATAAAATCCCAATAAAATACATTTACATTTTTGGTTGTAACTAGAGTTGAGCGAACCCGGACTGTAAAGTTCGGGTCCGTACCGAACTTTGGGGTGTCCGGGACCCAGCCAATATTTTTTTATAAGGTTCGAAACTTGTAGAGTACCTCGTGACAAGTTGGGTAGTAGACTTTTACCTTTCTCATACCGTGTTGACGTTTGGTAGGTTCTGTACCGGCAGGTGGATATGACTGTCCGGCCCGTTCCTCTCGTAATTAGTCTTTTCGTCCGGGTACCACTGAGACCTCCTCGACGTCTCTGGGTGTCGAGTCCACCCTCTTAGACAGGTGTCCTGTTGATAATCATTACGTGAGGTGTTTAGACTGGAAATACCTTCTCACCGTTCTTCTTTCAGTAACAACTGTCTTTCGGTATTCTTCAGGGTAAACGTCAAACACTCTTCGGTACACCCCCTGCGTCGTTTGTACACCTTCTTCTAC
>BLSH010073924.1:48416-58510 GCA_018402905.1 Glandirana rugosa | reverse complement strand
AAAAAAGGACGCAAATTTTGTTTGGGTACAACGTCGCACGACCGCGCAATTGTCAGTCAAAGCGATGCAGCGCCGAATCGCAAAAAGTGCTCTGGTCCTAAAGCTGCAAAACCTTCCGTTGGTAAGTGGTTAAAGTGATACACACATTTTAAAAAGAAGTGTGAATAAAAGATGTGCAATGATTGACGGTTTGATTTAAAGTGACACACAGACTTGAAATACTTGTGCAGAAGAGATGTGCACTGATTTCCGGTTTGATTTAAAGTGATACACACATTTTGCAGAACAGTGATATGGGTACTCCCGGCTTATTTATACTTTTTTGACACAGTTTGAAGATGATTTTAGAACAGTTCTATGGCCTCTAATGTTAATTAATACTTTTCAGACCCATTTTGAAGATGATCTCCATTTTTGCATTTTTTATGTTTTTATTTTTTTAAAAATATTTAGTTATTTCCTTGTCCCCATTTCTTTGTAGGTCACTTGTCCCACCGTTACCCACATTTCCTTCCTTTTGCAGACCTCTAGGACCTTCCAGGACTATTTTACAACACTTTTTGTACCTAAAAGTCCGGGTCTCCATTGATTTCAATGGGGTTCGGGGTCCGGGACAAAGTTCGGGTTCTGTCCGGACCCGAACCCGGACTTTGTCCCGAAGTTCTGCCGAACCAGCAGAACCCGGACTTCTAGAAGTTCGCTCAACTCTAGTTGTAACATGACAAAATGTGGAAAATTTCAAGGGGTATGAATACTTTTTCAAGGCACTGTATATATACATATATATATATATATATATATATATATATATATATATATACACACATATATATATATATACATAGATAGATAGAACCACTTAACGTGAATCACCATTTATAAACGGCGGCAGCTTCAAGTGGAAGTGTCGGGGTATAGCCTGCAGCTACAGGCTATACCCTGGTATCGTTTTTTAGAGCAGGAGGCCGACTATCCGGTGATAATGGCCGATCCGGAAGCCACTTGGTCTTTATCCCAGGGAGCGGGAGGGGACAACCCCCCCTCCCGCCACCGTCCGCCGCTCTTCTCCGGTCTCCCGTCCCATCAGGAGACCGGAGCTCCGATCCGACGCTTCTGGCGGCTGTGTGGAGTCCCTGTGGAAGGCAGAATTGGCTTCAATCGGGACTCTTTCGTACATTTCCGGAAGCAACATCAAAACATCACTTCTGGGTTACTTGGCAGGAAACGGCACCGGCGTTAAAACAAATGACAGTATTCAGAATCACAGTTTTTACTGAATACTGTGAAATTCAAATGAGGGATAGGGGGTCTTTTAGACCCCCCATCCTTTCATAAAGTGTACCTGTCACCATATATTACTATCACAAGGGATGTTTACATTCCTTGTGATAGCAATAAAAGTGATCACATTTTTTTTTTAAAGGAAAAGTGTTAAGAGGAAAAACATAATAAAATAAATAATAAAAAAAAAAATTTAAAGCGCCACCGCAACCGGGAGCTCACACAGCAAAGAAAACGCATATATAAGTCACACCCGCCTATGAAAACGGTGTTCAAACCACACATGTGAGGTATCGCCATGATCGCCAGAGTGTGAGCAGTAATTCTAGAAAAAGACCTCCTTTGCAGCTCTAACCTGGTAACCATAAAAATGTTTTAAAGCGTTGCATATGGAGATTTTTAAGTACCGGAGTTTGTCACCATTCCTAAAGTGTGCGCAATTTTCAACCCTAACATATATGGTATCTAACATCCTCTTTCACAATATACAAAAAATTGAGCTAACTTTTGTTTTATTTTTTAACTTTTTCCAAAAAAATTGCGCTTGAAAGACCGCTGACAAATAGTATTGCAACGATTGCCATTTTATTCTCTAGGGTGTTTGAAAAAAATATATATAATGTTTGGGGGTTCTATGTACTTTTCTAGCAAAAAAAATGATTTTAACTTGTAAACAAGTGTACAAAAGGGCTCCGGGGCTTAAGTGGTTAAAATAATTTACAATATCAGGCCCAGTTCCTCCATCCAACAAGAATAACCGCAAGGGGTTACAGTGTTCTGGCATCACCAACAAGCAAGGCCAAATTTTTGGCCACCTGTTTCACTGGGGGCTTTCGTCAGAATTTGTAAACTAATTTACAACATCAGGCCCAGTTCCTCCGTCCAACAAGAGTAACTGCAAGGGGTTACAGTGTTCTGGCAACGCCAACACACAAGGCCCAATTTTTTGCCACCTGTTTGACTCAAAATAAACAAAAAAATGACGTGCGGTTCCCCCCAAAATCCAAACCAGGCCCTTCAGGTCTGGTATGGAATTTAAGGGGAACCCCATGCCAAAATTAAAATAAAAAAATGACATGCAATTCCCCCCAAAATCCAAACCAGGCCCTTCAGGTCTGGTATGGAATTTAAGGAGAACCCCGTGCCAAAATTTTTTTAAAAATTACGTGCGGTTCCCTCCAAAATTCAAACCAGGCCATTCAGGTCTGGTATGGAATTTAAGGGGAACCCTGTGCCAAAATTAAAAAAAAAAATGACATGCGGTTCCCCCCCAAAATCCAAACCAGTCCCTTCAGGTCTGGTATGATTTTTAAGGGGAACCCCACGCCAAATTTTATAAAAAAAAGGCTTGCGGTCCCCCCAAAATCCAAACCAGACCCTTATCCGAGCACGCAGCCCTGGCATGGCAGGAGGGGGTGGGGACGAGCGAGCACCCCCCCTCCAAACCATACCAGGCCACATGCCCTCAACATGGGGAGGATGCTTTGAGGTCCCCCCAAATCACCTTGTCCCCATGTTGATGGGGAGAAGGGCCTCATCCCCACAGCCCTGGCTGGTGGTTGTGGGGTCTGTGGGCAGGGGGCTTATCAGAATCTTGGAATCAGGACTTGTCAAAAACTGCCTATTGTTTTTTTACACTACACTCCTTTTTGGTGAATGGGTAGGGGTACAAAGTATCCCAAACCTGCTCACATAGGGGGGGTCGGAATCTTGGGCCCCCTTATTAAAGGGGGCTTCCAGATTCTGATAAGCCCCCGCCCGCAGACCCCCACAAGCACCGGCCAGGCTTGTGGGGAAGAGGCTCTTGACCCCATCAACATGGGGACAACGTGCTTTGAGGTGGTGGGGCAGAGCCCCCCTCCCCCAAAGCACCCATACTCCCCATGTTGAGGGCATGTAGCCTGGTACGGTTCAGGGGGGGCGCTCATTCGCCCCCCCATCCTAACCAGCCAGGGCTGCAAGCTCGGATAAGGGTCTGGTTTGGATTTTAGGGGGACCCCACGTCAATTTTTTTTTTTAATTTGGCGCGGGGTTACCCTTAATATCCAAACCAGACCTGAAGAGCCTGGTTTGGACTGGGGGGGGGGGGTGCACACACTTTTTTCCAGCGATTTTTTTGTATATTGTCGGGAACCGGCAATACATTACAGCCGCGATTTTAAATGACAATTTTTCCTATGGAAATGTAATTTTGCTCTGGCTATGTTCTACACCTCACAGAGATGTGCCCTTTTACACACTGACTAAGGACACTCCCCAGGCACAATATTTAATGGAATTTTTCTTTTTTTTTTCACTTTAAGCATTATTAACCACTTCAGCCCCGGAAAGATTTCCAGCTTTAGGACCGGAGCCCTTTTTGTGATTCGGCGCTGCGTCGCTTTAACTGACAATTGCGCGGTCGTGCGACGTTGTACCCAAACAAAATTTGCGTCCTTTTTTCCCACAAATAGAGCTTTCTTTTGGTGGTATTTGATCCCCTCTGCGTCATTTCTGATCGCCGCTATAAACAAAAGAAGAGCGACAATTTTGCAAAAAAAAAACAAATTTCTTACTTTTTGCTAAACTACAAATCCAAAAAAAATATAAAAAAACATTTTTTTCACCGTTTTTGTCCGATTTATATTCTTCCTCATATTTGCGATAAAAAAATTGCAATCGGCGTTTATTGATTGGTTTGCGCAAAAGTGGTCGCGTTTACGGATGATGAGAATTCATTTTTGGGGTTTTTATTTATTTATTTTTTTTTACTAGTAATGGCGGCGATCTGCGATTTTTAGCGGTACTGCGATATTTCAGCGGACATGTCGGAACATTTTGACACTTTTTTGGGACCATTGGCATTTATACAGCGATCAGTGCTATAAAAATGCACTGATTACTGTGTAAATGCCATTGGCAGTGAAGGGGTTAACCTGCAGGGGGCGCACTAAGGGTTAACTATGTTCCCTGGGCGTGTTCTAACTGTATGGGGACTGCCCTAGCTGGGGAAGGGAAGTGGTCACAGCCTCCGTATACAGGAAGGCTGTGATCACAGCCCTTCCCCTTCACAGAACGGAGGTCCGTGTTTACATACACGGACCTCAGTTCCTTCACTCCGGGGGGGGAGCATCGCGGGTAGCCGGCAGCAATCGAAGCCGCCGCACCCGCTCCCTGGCCCTCTCCGAACACAGTGAGCGCGCGGGCGCGCCTCCGGCGGCGTGCACGCGCTCACTAGGTGCGATCTCGCGGCCGCCGTCATATGACGGCGATCCGTGTTACAGAGCCACTTTGCCACTGTCAATTGCCGATCGGCGGTCGGCAAGTGGTTAAAATCACTTCTCCTGAAAAAATTATCGATTTTAAACGTTTTTTTTTTCATTGATACATGTCCCCTAGGGCAGGACCCGGGTCCCCATACACTTTTTAGGGCATTAAGATTGCATATAAGCCTTTAAAATTAGCACTTTTGATTTTTCATGTTTGCGGCCCATAGACTTTAATGGTGTTCGGATGTTCGCCCTGAACTTTTTGTCTGTTCGCATGTTCTGGTGTGAACCGAACCGGGGGTGTTCGGCTCATCCCTAATCATGCACACCTGTGCTTCCGTGCCCAAAGAAGCACAACACAACCCCACACTCTCTCTCTCTCTCTCTCCCCCCTCTCTCTCTCCTCCCCATCTCTCTCTCCCCTCCCTCTTTCTCGCTCTCTCTCTCCCCCTCTTTCTCTCTCTCTCTCCTCTCTCTCTCTCCCCTCCCTCTTTCTCTCTCTCTCTCCCTCTCCTTCTTTCTATCTACCTCTCTCCCTCTCTCTCTCTCTCTCCCCCATTCTCCTCTCTGCCCCTCTTTCTCTCTCCACCATTCCCTCTCACCCCCTTTCTCTCCCTCTCTCTCTTCCCCTCTCTCTCTATCTCTGCCCTCTCATCTCTCTGTCCCTTTTTCTCTCTCTCTCTCATCCCCTCTCACTCTCCCCCTCTCGCTTTCTCTCTCCCCTCTCAATTCAATTCAACTCAATTCAATTTAAATAAGCTTTATTGGCAGGACCAAATACAATTTAGCATTGCCAAAGCAGTTGAGTTTTTATGGGAAGAAAGGGGGGGGGGTAGTGTAAAAGGGAATGGGGGTAAGTCCATGTAAAAGATTTTTAAGTCCACGGTTTTTCATGTCCCTCTCAGTCTGTGACACGCTGTTACATATTGTGCAGCTATTCTCACCATTGGCTCCTCTTCTCCCAGTAGGATTTGCAGTTTCCTCTTCTCTTCCATAGAATTGAAGTCCATGATGAAAGCGGAGAGTCCCTGGAAGTCAGTGTCCCTCACTGATTAGTATTTGGGGCACTGTAGCAGGAAGTGGTCCTCATCCTCCAAGACACCCTGGTCCCATTGCTGGCACAGTCTACTCTCCCTGGCCTTGTAGGTCTGTCTGTGCCATCTTAATTCGATTTCCAGGCTGTGAGCACTCAGTCTGTACAGGCTCAGGGTCTGTCTGTCTTTGGGGTCTTGTAGCGCCTCCAGGTATGGGGCCAGTTTGTAGTCTCTCTGCAGTGACTGGTAAACAGTTTGTTTTTTGGAGTTTGTTATTTAATTTCTCCATTCCCAATATATTTTTCTTTGGAGTCATTGTTTATGTTTTTTATTTGAGATTTTGTCAGGCCCTCCCTCGCTCCCTCTCTCTCCCCTCCTCTCTCTCTCCCTCCCTCTCTCTCTCTCTCTCCCATCTTTCTTCCCTCTCTTTCTCTCTCCCCTCTCTCTCCCTCTCTCTCTCTCCCCCTCTCTGTCTTGCTCTCTCCTCACTCACCCTCTCTCTCTCTCCCTCCCCCTCTTTCTGGCTGGCTGTGTAAAATTGGTACTTGATGATACTTAGTATTAGTTGCACACGCAAACAAACACTGAGTCTGTTCATTGGTCTTCATTAGTGACATATTTAATATAGTGGATTATTACACAGCCCTGGTTTGATGAAGTTGCTTTAACCTCTTTGTGCCTAAGAGTAAAACAAATCGAAATGCCTAAGCCCGATTTTGTGACTTTGATATGTGTTAGTAAAACCGTACATATCATCACAACTACTTTGTGCATCCAGGTGGATTATACTTTGTGCTCCCAGCTCAAAGGGAGGTATGCAAATATTCAGCCCCACGGCAAAAAGTCCAGTGCAGTGGGGCCACATATCATCGTGTGACATTGGCATCAAGGGGTTAAACTATGAAAAAAAGCTTTTAAGAGTTTTCCTTTCTCAGGTCTGAAGCAATACCCAAGGAAGAAAGAAAAACTCTTGAAGGCTTGTCTTTTTAGGTGTTAGGTTAGTAGAATGAAAAGGTATCATTGCATACCGCATTACTCTTTTATTTTATAATCTTATTTATGTATACTTACTACGTTTTTTTAGTGGTATGATTTAGTGGTGAAAATTATTAGTATCCTCCCAGTTTTGATGGTGGTATCTTAGGTGCCCCCCTATACAGGGTCGATACTGGGCAGGCGCTGTGAGCTGAGGCAGGGGGGTGCCGAAGCTTAAGTGGCAGTGGTGTACCAATGGGGGGTAGGCCTACCCGGGTGCCACACATTGGGGGGTTGTCACGAGGGGGTCATCCCCTGTCAGAGTCTTCTCTCCTCCTCTCCTTGTGTGTGTCACTGAGCTTGGATCTGAAATGCTCGGCAGCTGCTGTAACAAAGTTTCACCTCCCAGACTAGCTCCTCTGATAGACAGCACACTGATCCAATGCTGGGAAATGTAATCAGTGTGACATAGGAGCCGGTCTAGGAGGCGGGACTCTGTTACAACGGCCAACCAGGCAATTCAAATCCAAGCTCCGTGACATAGCAGGAGATCACTGCTCTGTGTGATCCAGGCACTGGTAGGCTGAATTTGATGGACACTGGTGAGGCTGCATTTGATGGGCACTGGTGAGGCTGCATTTGATGGGCACTGACGAGGCTGCATTTGATGGGCACTGATGAGGCTGAATTTGATGGGCACTGATAAGATGACCACACCCATGTGGGGGCACCAGAAATATTTCTGCACCCAGGTGTCTATGACCCTAGGATCACCCCTGCCCCTATATATTGTTTCTAGAGTCAGCACTGGCACAGTCTATTTGCCTTTAGTAGATAAACCCCAGGGTGTAGGTTGTATTAAAATATTTGGTTGTTTTTGTGATAAAAAGCTGGTTTAATTTGTCTGAAAACTGACATCTGTATGCAATTGAAACAAATTGCATAATCAGCAGTGCAATGAGGCTGCTAATGTTTTCTAGAGAAGTGTTGTGCTAGAGAAGTGTTACACATTCGATACTTTTGTTGCTTTCAATCAGCATTCAACCACACTCTTCTGGGTTTAAATGAATCAAAAAATAAAAACAAGGTGGAGGAGAGTTCAATTGAATATGCCTTTTTGATTGACATTAAGGTGATTTTGATCAATTTTCACCCCATGTTCCATTATTCACTGCCTGGAGACACGTGAACAATTGACATTAGTAGTTGTTTAAATGCAATAAAAAAGTCAAGTGTATGACCAGCATGAATATTAAAATACACCTGGGCACATTCCATGCAACACCAAAGAAAAAATGACTGCAAATCAGCGATGAGGTACATTAGTACAGTAACTCAGAAAATAATCAGAAATGTATTTTTTGTTCCTGGTGAACTAATATAAGACTGATTTGTGTTAATTTTACACTTTACATTTCACTGTTATATTTTGCACTGTCCTACAGAAAAAACACAACTGTTCTGAAGCATGATGTATTTCTTCTCATTGATGTAGTCTGGCAATGGAAGGTTTTGAAGAGAAACACATGGCCCCCGAGAACAAATGAAAATCCTAACAGCACTTAAAATATAATCCCTACAGTAAAGCAGCCATAACATATAACTCTTTCCTATGTGAACATCTAGCACATAACCTAACCCTTAATACTGTATAAGCACACTTAACACTCCCCTTCAACATCAGACCCTTAAACCTCCCTATCAATTAACTTTACCCCTAAAGTGAACCCATTCCTTAACCCCAGATAGATGTTTAGATGTCCAGACCAAATTTTGCCACCTTAGCATTTGTCAGTGGACATCAAAGCTAATATGCACACCTTAAAAATGCTTATTATGTATAAGGCCCCTTTCACACATACAGACCTTTCGTAGATTTTTTTATCCATCCGCTGACGGATGAAAAACGGACATCAATGCAGTTCTATGGAAAAACGAATGACCAAGGATGATCATCTATTTTCATCCCTTTTTCATCCAACTTTTTTAACATCCGTTTTTTTTTTTTTTTGAATGGATGAAAGCCCTATTTTTCATCTGTCAAAAAAAATGGATCGGACAAAAAGCAGATGTAAAGACATTCCTTGGTGCAGAGAGATAGAGAAGAGAAACAATGTATCTCTTGTTCTTTTAGATCAAAGGGATGAACTTCCGTCTGTAAATGAGCTCAGTTTCACCACTTAAAGAAAAAGCCTTTTTCTGACACTTGTTGCTTACAAGTTAAAATCAGTATTTTTTGCTAGAAAATTACTTAGAACCCCCAAACATTATACAGTATCTCACAAAAGTAAGTACACCCTCATATGTTTGTAAATATTTTGATATATCTTTTCATGTGACATCACTGAAGAAATTACACTTTGCTACAACTTTTAAGTAGTGAGTGTACAGATTGTATACCATTGTGCTCATAGGTTTACATACCCTGGCAGAATTTGTGATTGCTTGCCCATTTTTCTGAGAATATGAATAGAAGCATAAACATTTTCTTTCACTCATGGTTAGTGTTTGGCTGAAGCCATTTATTATCAGTCAACTGTGTTTACTCTTTTTAAATAATAACGACAACAGAAACTACCCAAATGACCCTGATAAAAAGTTTACACACCCCAGTCCTTAATACCGTGTATTGCCCCCTTCATGAATGACAGCCTGAAGTCTTTTGTGGTATTTGTGGATGAGGCTCTTTATCTTCTCATATGGTAAAGCTGCCCATTCCTCTTGGCAAAAATCCTCAAGTTCCTGGAAATTATAGGGTTGCCTTGCATGAACTGCATGTTTGAGATCTCTCCAGAGTGGCTTAATGATACTGAGGTCAGGAGACTGAGATGGCCACTCAAGAACCTTCACTATTCTGCTGTAGCCAATGACAAGTCGACTTGGCCTTGTGATTTGGGTTTTGGATCATTGTCATGTTGGGATGTCCAAGTACGTCCCATGCGCAGCTTCCTGGATGATGAAAGCAAATGTTCCTCCAGTAATTTTTGATAACATACTACATTCATCTTGCCATCAATTTTGACCAAATTTCCTGTGCCTTTGTAGCTCACACATCCCCAAAACATCAGTGATCCACCTCCGTGTTTCACAGGTCTTGTTGACTCCTCTCCAAATATAGTGTTTATGGTTGTGGCTAGAGTTGAGCGAACACCTGGACGTTCGGGTTCTGCTGGTCCGTCCGAACTTCGGGACAAAGTCCGGGTCCGGGTCCGGACGGAACCCGAACGATCCTTGCAGGTCCACAAGCGAGTTGAGATCGGTGTTGGTATTTGTGATATAAACCTCTCCTCAGTTGTTCTGGACACTTTGTGCCTCCACCTAGTGACTACAAAACCCCTACACACTCGATGTTTCCGTGTCCTTTAAACCAGTTTTAACTACCGTTCTACTTACATCATACAATAGTTTTTAATGACCTCCTTGTAAACGAAAGTAGTAGGTCCTTCGACGCGTACCCTGCATGAACCTGTAGGGTTGTACTGTTACTAGGTTTTGGGTTTAGTGTTCCGGTTCAGCTGAACAGTAACCGATGTCGTCTTATCACTTCCAAGAACTC
>BLSH010073924.1:22496-43441 GCA_018402905.1 Glandirana rugosa | reverse complement strand
TCTGTCCTCAGAGAAACAGCACAGACAGCAGTAGTAAAGTAATCTATCTCAGGATGCAGGATCAGGTCTTAAAATGTCTCAAATCTGTCCCTCACGCAGTCAGCTACCTTTCCCTACACTAACCCAAGGAGCATGTGACTGCAGCACTGTGACTCCAGCTTATAAAGAGGCTGGGTCACATGATGCACTGGCCAATCACAGCCATGCCATTAGTAGGCATGGCTGTGATGGCTTCTAAGGGCAAACCAGTGAAACACTTGTTGATTGGCTGCCCTGCAGCTTCTCAACACGTGGAGTAAAATAGCAGAACCCCGGACCGAACCCGAACGATTTTTGAAATGTCCGGGTCCGGGTCCGTGCCACGGACACCCGAAAGTTCGGTACGGACCCGAACGTTACAGTCCGGGTTCGCTCAACACTAGTTGTGGCCAAAAAGCTCAATTTTGGTCTCATCACTCCAAATGACTTTGTGTCAGAAGGTTTGAGGCTTGTCTCTGTGATGTTTGGCTTATTGTAAGCGGTATACTTTGTGGCATTTGGGTAGTAATGGCTTTCTTCTGGTGACTTGACCAAGCAGCCCATCTTTCTTCAAGTGCCTCCTTATTGTGCATCTTGAAACAGCCACATCACATGTTTTCAAACAGTCCTGTATTTCACCTGAAGTTATATGTGGGTTTTTCTTTGCATCCCAAACAATTTTCCTGGCAGCTGTGGCTGAAATTTTAGATGGTCTACCTAACCATGGTTTGGTTTATACAGAACCCCTTATTTTCCACTTCATGATTAGAGTTTGAACACTGCTGATTGGCATTCTCAATTCCTTGGAAAGCTTTTTATATCCCTTTCCTGTTGTATACAGTTCAACGACCTTTTCCCGCAGATCCTTTGACAATTCTTTTGCTTTCCTCATGACTCAGAATCCAGAAACGTCAGTGCAGCACTGACAGATCTAAACAGATCTAAACGTCAGTGCAGCACTGGATGAAAGATGCAAGGGTCTGTCAGTAGTCCAGAAACTCATTTACCTTTTATACACACACACACTAATTACAAGCAAACAGATCACAGGTGAGGATGGTTACCTTTAATAGCCATTCAAACCCCTGTGTGTCAACTTGTGTGCATGTTATCAGGTCAAAATCACCAGGGTATGTAATCTTTTGATCAGGGTCATTTGGGTAGTTTCTGTTGTCATTATGATTTAAAAAGAGTAAACACAGTTGATTGATAATAAATGGCTTCAGCCAAACATGGCTAACCATGACTGAAAGACATGTTTTGTGTTATCTATCATATTCTCTGAAAAATGGCCAAGAACTGTTCTCAAAAAGGATATCGGGGAACTGGAGAAAGTGCAGAGAAGGGCAACCAAACTAATAAGAGGCATGGAGGAGCTCAGCTATGAGGAAAGATTAGAGGATCTGAATTTATTCTCACTTGAGAAGAGGAGATTAAGGGGGGATATGATCTACATGTACAAGTATATAAGTGGTCCATATAGTGAACTTGGTGTGGAGTTATTTACCTTAAGGTCATCACAAAGGACAAGGGGGCACTCTTTACGTCTAGAGGAAAAAAGATTTCATTTACAAATACGGAAAGGTTTCTTCACAGTAAGAGCTGTGAAAATGTGGAATAGACTCCCTCCAGAGGTGGTTTTGGCCAGCACAGTTGATTGCTTTAAAAAAGGCCTGGATTCTTTCCTTAATGTAAATAATATAACTGGGTACTAACATTTTTAGGTAAAGGTGATCCAGGGAGAATCCGATTGCCTCTCGGGGAATCAGGAAGGAATTTTTTCCCCCGTTATAGCAAATTGGATCCATGCTTTGCTGGGGTTTTTTGCCTTCCTCTGGATCAACTGTGGGTGAAGGATTGTACATGGGATGATTTGGTTGTGTATGTGTGTATATATATATATATATATATATATAAAATGTTTGTGTTTTTTTTTGTTTTTTTTGGTTGAACTGGATGGTCTTGTGTCTTTTTTCAACCTGACTAACTATGATAGAAATGTTTTGACTAAGGTGTCCTCCTCGGCCATCCACAACATCTCTTGGTCTGACCATGCACCTGTCTCGATGGTGGTGGCGGAGGGGCACACCTTGAACCGAACCTTACGGTGGCGTGCTAACACGCGTATATTGCAATCCCCGAATTACACAAACAAGATTGATGACCATCTTAAAGATTTCTTTGCTAACAATCAGGGATCAGTGGCCAATCCGTGCACCCTGT
Organism: Glandirana rugosa; assembly: GCA_018402905.1. Lineage (NCBI taxonomy): Eukaryota > Metazoa > Chordata > Amphibia > Anura > Ranidae > Glandirana > Glandirana rugosa. The sequence continues at coordinate 41,200 of BLSH010073924.1, read as the reverse complement.
GGTGCGCCCACAAGGCCTTCATTAGGGGTATTCTCCTGCAAATGAGCGCTAGAGAAAAAAAGCTCAGAGAGCAAAAACTAGAAGCCATCCTCATGGAAATTAAAACTCTAGAACTCCAAAGCATGACCCACCCAAACACAGACCTGGCAAACAAACTAACAACCCTCCGAACGGACCTTAGGACTTTACTCCTAGATCAATACAGCAAATATGTCGACAGACTCAAGCTCTCCCACTACTCCTCCAATAATCGAGCAGGCAAATTACTGGCTGCCAAATTAAAGGAGAAGAATATCCACGCCAGGATACCATATCTAAACAATTCAATAAATCAATCTAAAATAATAGACCCAGACGCCATTGCTGAAGAATTTGCGAGATTCTATTCAACTCTGTACAATTTAAAAGAAGACCACTCAACCCTCAAACGAATTAATACAAACATTTCTTAAAACTATTAAACTGCCTGTTATATCAGAGACCCAATTAGGAAAGTTAAATGCACCCATAGAAGCATCAGAAATCCTAAAAGTAATTGCTACTCTCCCCCAAGGCAAATCCCCGGGCCCAGATGGGCTTCCCAACAAATACTACAAGTCATTCCGAACAACACTGGCCCCTAGACTAGTGGACACATTCTCCCAAGCTATAAAATCAGAATCCTTCCCATCAGAGATGCTTAAAGCTTATATCGTCACTATCCCAAAGCCGGGTAAAGATCCTGGCATACCCTCTAGCTACAGGCCCATCTCATTACTTAACTCGGACATAAAATTATACGCAAAGATACTCGCTCATAGACTCATGACAATCCTTCCTGGGCTCATCAACCCAGACCAGTCTGGTTTCACACCCGGTAGACAACCCTCCGATGCCACCAGAAGAGTCATAGATGTGATCCAGCATGCGCGGACCTGTCGGACTCCTTCTCTGCTCCTTTCTTTGGATGCAGAGAAGGCGTTCGACAGGATCCATTGGGGATACATGACACAGGTGTTAACCAAATATGGTCTCAAAGGAGACATTTTGCGGGCCATCCTGGCGCTCTACTCTTCCCCATGTGCACAGGTGTTCACCTCTAATGCCTTATCCAAATGCTTCAACATCACTAATGGGACGAGACAGGGGTGCTCCCTGTCTCCATCCGTTTTTAATCTTCTCATTGAACCTCTCGCAGAACGCATCAGGTTCCACCCATTTATAACTGGTATAAACTTAAAAAACAACTCTCCCCATCATATAAACCTATTTGCGGATGATATCATCCTCTTCATTTCTGCACCGGAAACCTCTCTACCTCACGTCCACAATACCCTGGAAGAGTTCAGTCATATCTCATACTATAAAGTCAACTGTACCAAGTCACTGATACTGGGTATGAAAATACCTCCACGACTCCAAATAAAACTGAAGTCATCATTCCCATACTCCTGGGCAAGGCACAAGATCACCTACTTAGGCATTCAAATTACAGATGACCCTTCCAAACTAGCAGAAGCTAATTTCCCACCCCTAATCGACAAAATCACTAGAGAACTGGAAAAATATGCAAAATCAGAACTGTCATGGATAGGGCGGTTAGCATCATTCAAGATGCTAATACTACCACAGATACTATACTTGTTTCGCACATTGCCTATACCACTCAAATCAAATCACCTGAAGGCATTAGAAAGCCTCCTGAAAAAATACATATGGCTATCCAAACGCCCCGATGTGCCAAAGCTATTTTAATCAAAAATAGAATTGCGGGAGGGATGGTGTACACTGAGATCGGGGACTACTACCATGCATCACTACTTACTCAGCTCCACTCATGGTTTAACCAATCTGTCCCCACTCCTTGGAGAGCTGTCGAACAGGAGATGATTCCCTCAAAAAATCTCATAACCTTCTTACTGTCGGACACATGGAAACCTCACCCCATACATCGACTCCCACTAACCCTACAAGCCTCCATCTCTGCATGGAGACGACTTCAGGGATTGAAGGTCCCCTCGTGCCAAATGAATGAAATCCCTATTCCCATAGAAACTGTATCAGAATTAATACACAACCTAAACCTCTCGAGGTGGATCACACGGGGACTCACCCATATCTCCCAACTTTACAACAAAGATAGACTAAAACCCTTTCGAGATCTTGCATTACAGTTTGCTCTTCCAGAATCAGACTACTACCCATATAATCAAACCTCACATCTCCTCAATTCCCTAAAAACACCCACCATCTATCTCCATAAGGAAGCATGGGAATTTTTTACTGCCCTTACCCGCAAAGTGAAAGGGATATCCCTGTTCTACAACCTACCTCATCAAAAGTTGTCCTTTACTAAATCCACACATCACTTGAAGTGGGAATCCGAGTTGGACCGCTCCTTCACCCCCTACCAGTGGAGAAAGGCCGCTTTAACGACTTATAAATCTTCAAAATGCATAGGTCACTGGGAATCATACCAAAAATTAACCCTGAGGTGGTATCTCACTCCCCTTAGGGTGTCCAAATTCTCCAACAGAGGCTCCCCTCTCTGCTGGAGGGGGTGTGGGGAAATTGGTAATATCATGCACATATTTTGGAGGTGTAAAAGTCTTACCAGTTATTGGAACAGTATCTTCAGGAAAATTTCCACCACCTTCGGAGGCTTAACAAAACCTGACCCAGCCTTGACTCTTCTGGGTCTAGGTATAGGGCGTTTCCCCCCAGACTTCTGTGCTGTTATCACACACATATTTCTTGCAGCTAAAACAGTAATCACTAGAAACTGGAAAACGGACAACACGTTAAATATCTCAGAAGCATTAACCTTAGTTCACACCCACTATAAATATGAATCATTATTAATCAATGACTTGGAAAAGCGTAAAATATTTAACACGCACTGGGAAATCTGGAGGGAACAGCTCATAAATGCATAATGATTTCACCTGTGATCCAGTTAGTCCTACACATGCTAAAAGATTCCATTGTTCTTTCCTTTGCACTATTGCTCTTGGCGTTTTCTCTCAGTCTTTCACTATTTCTTCCCCCCCCCCCCCGTTCCTCCCCCTATTCCTGATACTTCTCTTTCTACCGACACAATTTTATGGTTAGAACTGTTATTGAAACTCTGGTATGCTATATCCTAGCATTTCGACTTTTGTTAAGGACAATACCTATACACTGTTCATACGAACTTGGTAGATGACTTATACCCGAAAGTTTGTACTTTTGTATTTCTGTATTTTGGTACTTCTGCAATTTTATACTTAGTACTCTACACTCAGTACTTTTATACTCTGTACTTTTGTACTTTTCATTTGCAAAACCCAATACAAACCAATGTTTAAAAAAATATGCTGAAATAAGGAGAGATTTAAAGCACAAACGGCACCAATCCGGCCCCATATGAATACACATTGGGGCCAATTGGTGCCCCGGGCGTCCGTGTGACTGTCTACCTATCCCTAGAAACTGCCACAGAAATGGCTCTAAACTCCTCAAAAAGTGATCCTAGCAACAGCGGGGCTACCCCCGGCAGGGCAGTCAGCACATATAAAAACAAACCAAAACAATAATAGAATTAAAGAAAAAATATATGTGAGTCAATAATTACCAATCAAAAACAAATAAGAAAAAATAATATATATAATATAATATAATATTAATATGGTCCTTAAGAGATTTTGATCTTTTATATGTTATTTCCGGATATTCCTTAAGATATTTACTAACTATATCGTCTCCTTTTAGTAGGTACCAATGTTATGCCAATATGTCTCTTACCTGTTGGTGCTGGGCTGAATATTTAGTTATCAATCTAACATTAGGGTAATCTTTGTCCTTCCTATTGTTTTTATGTAGCAGTAACTGCCTTGGTTGGTGATTGGCTCGATGGTAGGCCCTTTTCAAAAGGGAACGACTGTAACCTCTATTCAAAAGATGTATTTGTAGGGCCTTTGCCTCTCGTACATAATCTTCATCCTTTGAACAGTTTCGCTTGAGACGTAAATATTGACTGTATGGAATACTAGAGATTAAAGGGCCAGGATGTGAACTATTTGCATTCAGGATCCTACTGCACGCAGAGGGCTTCCTATAAAGAGTTGATCCCAAATTTCCTTCTTCATCAATGAAAATTTGAATATCTAAAAAAATAACATATTGTTGATGATATGTACTTGTAAATTTTAGATTAGATAGATATTATCTTCCAGACCAGTCAGGAACTGAATCAGCTCATCATAGGTTCCTGTCCATATCATAAAGACATCATCTATAAATCTTTTCCATAGAGCCACCCTATCCAAAAGCTCACCCAGATCCTCTATGGCGAATAAATCTCGCTCCCATCCCCCCAGGTACAGGTTGGCATACAATGGGGCACAACGAGTCCCCATCGCAACCCCCTGCACCTGGAGGTAATGGGAACGATTGAATAGAAAGACATTGTTATTTAGAATAAACTTAAGAAGTCCTACGACAAATCGATTATACTTGGAGGCAGTTGTCCCCTTCTCTGATAAGAAGCCCTCCCCAACCCTAACCCCCCAATCATGGGGGATAGAGTTGTAGAGGGCCTCAACATTGATAGTAACCAGCCAAGCACCCCTTGGCATGTTAATTCCATCCAATGCTCTTATTAGGTCACTTGTGTCTTGGATATGGGAGGAAAGAGCTTTCACATGTGGTCTTAAGTAATCATTTACTAACTGGCTAGCTGATTCAGTTAGGCAATTATTTCCGGATACAATTGGCCTGCCTGGAGGTTGAATTGGATTTTTATGTATTTTTGGTAAAGCATACAGTGTTGGTGTTCTTGGTGCTTTTACATCTAGGTAGTCAAAAGTTTTTTTATCTATCGGTTCCCCCTATATGGGCCATAGTAAATAAATCTTTGTATTTCTTTGTCATATTTCCAAGAATATTTGGGGTATTTTTCTATACCAATCCTTGTTTTGGAGTAAATTGAAGACCATGTCCTCGTATTTTGTTCGATCCATCACTACTATATTGCCGCCTTTATCAGCCGGCTTAATTATTATCTCCTGATTGGATGCTAGGTCTTTTAAAGCTAATTCTTGTTTTGGATTAAGGTTAGACATGGAGGAATCCCTCCATTGAGTCTCTTGAATTTCCTTTTCTACCTGTTTTGTAAAGGCCCAAATGTTAGGGTTGGCTTTTAATAAGGGGAAGGTAGTAGATTTATTTTTATAGGTTTGTGATGAAGGAAAAGATTTACTTTCTAAGGGGGTGGTAGTTCGACTCGAGAAGATGTTCTCCAGATTACTAATTAATTCATCTGGGGGATTACCTTCTTCCCATAAATCCATAAGATCTTGTAGGGACTTAAGCTCCTCCATTGTGAGATTATCCCAAACTTCACTTGGGGGATTAGAAACCACCGGCTTTTGTTCCTTGTCATAAATGACTCTGAACATAAGTTTCCGTGCAAACAAGTGAACATCTTTTATTAATTCAAATTTGTTTACTTTTTCTGTAGGACAAAAAGTTAGGCCTAAAGCTAGGACCTCTATTTGTTCTTTAGTCAAATTAGATGAGGAAAGATTAATAACCTCAAGTTTTGTAGTTTCTACTTGGGTTTGGTGGGATCCGATATAGGGGCCTTTTTTGGATCTAAAGGGATTTGAGGTGCAAAAATAGGTGCCGTGCGTGCTTCACTATTTGTGGAGCTCTGTTTTAACAAGGGTGTAGAAATAGGTATTGCCCCTGTGAGTGTGTTTGTTGATTCTGTAGTGCTTGTGTGAGAAGATGAAGAGGAGTTAATGTTTGATTTGGAAGATCGTGAAGGATTACGTGTTTGTGAAAAATTTGGTGTGTGTTTTGATTTAGAGTTGAGGGAGCTAGTGCCATCATCCTTACGTTTTTGTGATCCCCTTCCTCTAGATCCAAATTGATATATATCAATGCCACCTATAGAAGAGCCTTGAGCCTGATGGATTTCTTCCATCAGGTCAATAAAAGCATTTCCCCTATAGCTCGCCATAATCACTGGCTGTGGGGTCAACCTTACCAGTATTTAGGGAGTCAATGGGAAGAGCCACCTGATTAGCGCAGAACCAGTCAACACCCAAGACAAACCAAGCAGAAAGAAATCAAATAAATCAATCACTATATAAATCTGTAAAAAAGAAAGAAAGAGAAAAAGAGAAAAAAGGGAAAATACATCAATTATATATATAATTTACCAAATAGATAGCAAACACTTTACTTTCATTTTATGAACAAGAAATATGTCCCATAGAGGTCTCCAATAAAGGAAAGTGGTGATATTTTTACAAAGCAAACATCCAAAAGACAAAAGGACAAATCATATAAGTTAAAAACTTTTCACCAGTACATCACATAACAATACAGGTGTATGCTCTACATGTTTCGCCTTACAAATTCGGCTTCTTCAGGGGCCTTGTTACATCGATTTGTTTTTGTTTGTAACTAAAACAGAAAAAATCATCAGAAATACTGTGCACATTGTCCAATTTCCCCATAGTGTCCATCATAAATTTGAGGAAAAGAGGACTAATAAACACATTTGAAAACAAATACATTTACTATATACATAATATGTTTAGTGCTGACTGCCAAGCCCCGACCAACCCTCACCTTGGTACCAGGAGCTGAGAAGACAGAACCACGGACACTCCCGTAGCACAGTCATCCAGGGGGTATTCGACAAGCCACAGAGGGGGTAAACCACTGATGAGTAAAATAAATGTATATAATATTTTGCAGTAGCAAACAAAATGAAAAAACTTTTTTGAATCCGGTTAAGATACCTAACCCCCTCAGGTTAGGAGGAGGAAATATACATCTTTCCTCTCTGAGAACCTCACAGGTAAACAAATTAACTAATTGTAGTTGTAGAAAAACTTTGAATTTATTTATATATGGATCTATAGCAGACTAGTCTCTGGGAAGTATTTTTTCTTTGCCATTGACAGTGTGCAGCTTTAGAGATTCCTTGATCAATTCCAATAGTTGCATTATTACTGCTGTTTTTTAGCACCCAAAGGGAGGTCTATCCCCTCTGGTGGACAAGAATAGGAAGATGTTTATTCAGAACTTCTGACCTGTGTATGGATTCAATATAAAATCTTAGGTGAGAACAAGTATGCAAAACAAGATATAAATATAAAATAAATGATCCAAGGGCCTGCAACTCAGCAAGGTGAATCATTGGGAATTAACTTAATGGGTAGACAAAGATGTCATATATTCAAATTAGTTTAATTGATTGCTCTTAAAATCCCTAAGGAAGAATTCAATCATTTTCTGAAATAATTAAGCAACACAATAATAAACAAATATATAAAAATCAAAATATTAAATACATTTATTTTACTCATCAGTGGTTTACCCCCTCTGTGGCTTGTTGAATACCCCCTGGATGACTGTGCTACGGGAGTGTCCATGGTTCTGTCTTCTCAGCTCCTGGTACCAAGGTGAGGGTTGGTCGGGGCTTGGCAGTCAGCACTAAACATATTATGTATATAGTAAATGTATTTGTTTTCAAATGTTTTTATTAGTCCTCTTTTCCTCAAATTTATGATGGACACTATGGGGAAATTGGACAATGTGCACAGTGTTTCTGAGGATTTTTTCAGTTTTAGTTACAAACAAAAACAAATCAGTGTAACAAGGCTCCTGAAGAAGCCGAATTTGTAAGGCGAAACATGTAGAGCATACACCTGTATTGTTATGTGATGTACTGGTGAAAAGTTTTTAACTTATATAATTTGTCCTTTTGTCTTTTGGATGTTTGCTTTTTTAAAAATAAAAAGTTATATTTTTTAATAAAAAATTGATTATTACTTTATTATAGGGCACCTTAAAATCCCAATATTTTCAAAATTCCTTAACCACTTCAGCCCCGGAAGAATTTTGCACTTTAGGACCAGAGCACTTTTTGCGATTAGGCGCTGCGTCACTTTAACTGACAATTGCGCGGTCGTGCAACGTTGTACCCAAACAAAATTTGCGTCCTTTTTTCCCCACAAATAGAGCTTTCTTTTGGTGGTATTTGATCGCCTCTGCGTCATTTCTTATCGCCGCTATAAACAAAAAAAGAGCGACCATTTTGCAAAAAAACCCAAATTTCTTACTTTTTGCTAAAATTCAAATCCAAAAAAAAAATATAAAAAAACTTTTTTTTCACCGTTTTTGGCCGATTTATATAATTCCTCATATTTGCGATAAAAAAAAATCGCAATTGGTGTTTATTGATTGGTTTGCGCAAAAGTGGCCGCGTTTACGGACTAGTAATGGCGGCGATCTGCGATTTTTAGCGGTAATGCGATATTGGGGGGGACATGTCGGAACATTTTGACACTTTTTTGGGACCAATGACATTTATACAGCGATCAGAAATTTAAATGTCCACTGATTACTGTATAAATGTCATTGGCAGGGAAGGGGTTAACCTGCAGAGGGAGATCTAGGGGTTAAGTGTGTTCCCTGGGTGTGTTCTTACTGTGGGGGGGTTGGGCTAACATGGGCATGAGAGATCTAACTGATCCCAGTGACAGGGATCAGTAGATCTCTCATGCCCCACTGACAGGGCGGGGAACCGCCATGTTTACATCGGCGGTTCCCCGTTCTTTTCCCTGTAGCCGCTCATCGTGGCTCGCCGGCGGACATCGGGTCCACCCGAGCCGCGGGCACACTGCCCAGGAGTGCGGCGGGTGCGCCCCCTGGTGGCCAAATGCGAATCGCCGCTTATTTACGGCGATTCGCGCAGGGCTCCCCGACTGCCACCGTGAAAAGACGGCGCGCGGTCGGGAACCGTTTAAACAATTTGTACTAAACACAGGGAGATGGTGCACAAATGTAATACCTGTCCCCTGGGGAACTCCAAAGCCTTTATTTAATTGATTACTTACCAGGTGTTCAATCACCACTTTCCTTTATTGGAGACCTCTAAGTGACATATTTCTTGTTCATAAAATGAAAGTAAAGCGTTTGCTATCTATTTGGTAAATTAGATATACAGTATAATTGATGTATTTTCCCTTTTTTCTCTTTTTCTCTTTCTTTCTTTTTTACAGATTTATATAGTGATTGATTTATTTGATTTCTTTCTGCTTGATTTGTCTTGGGTGTTGACTGGTTCTGCGCTAATCAGGTGGCTCTTCCCATTGACTCCCTAAATACTGGTAAGGTTGACCCCACAGCCAGTGATTATGGCGAGCTATAGGGGAGATGCTTTTATTGACCTGACGGAAGAAATCCATCAGGCCCAAGACTCTTCTATAGGTGGCATTACTTTAGGTCGGTTCTTTTTGCGGCTTCAAAGGCTTTTGGAAAAAAAAATCCAGAATTTACTGGAATAAAAAATATTTTTTGAAGTATACCTGTGAAAAAATGGCTCCTTGGGGCCTTCGTATACAAATCTTCCCAAATGTGAAAAAACTCGAACCTGATTTGAAAACTGAATGGGAAAATAACTTACAAGTCAGTTCCTTTAAAATGATGGATATTCTCTGTCAGCAGTATACCATCGAAATAGGAACAATAGATAAAGAAATTGAACAACTATATATTGAAAATGCAAATTTCTCATCAGATCCGAGTTTTTCTAGATGAGAAGATGACTTAAAATCATATATTGAATCATTTGTGGGAGAAGTTCTAAAGGGGAAGGAAAATACATTTGCTAGAGATAAACTTGCTTATGATGCAAATGAGGCCTATAGATGGTCTACAGAAAAAGGAAAAAAACAAATGTTTTTGAAAAATATTTCACAACAAAATATGCAAATGAATGATCCTATAGATTCAGAGGGTTCCTCCATTTCAGCCCTCTCTTCAGTCCCAACCAATATATATCAATTTGGATCTAGAGGAAGGGGATCACAAAAACGTAAGGATGATGGCACTAGCTCCCTCAACTCTACATCAAAACGCACACCAAATTCGTCACAAACACGTAATCCTTCACGATCTTCCAAATCAAACATTAACTCCTCTTCATCTTCTCACACAAGCACTACAGAATCAACAAACACACTCACAGGGGCAATACCTATTTCTACACCCTTGTTAAAACAGAGCTCCACAAATAGTGAAGCATGCACGGCACCTATTTTTGCACCTCAAATCCCTTTAGATCTAAAAAAGGCCCCTATATCGGATCCCACCAAACCCAAGTATAAACTACAAAACTTGAGGTTATTAATCTTTCCTCATCTAATTTGACTAAAGAACAAATAGAGGTCCTAGCTTTAGGCCTAACTTTTGTCCTACAGAAAAAGTAAACAAATTTGAATTAATAAAAGATGTTTACTTGTTTGCACGGAAGCTCATGTTCAGAGTCATTTATGACAAGGAAAAAAAGCCGGTGGTTTCTAATCCCCCAAGTGAAGTTTGGGATAATCTCACAATGGAGGAGCTTAAGTCCCTACAAGATCTTATGGATTTATAGGAAGAAGGTAATCCCCCAGATTAATTAATTAATTAATAATCTGGAGGAGAACATCTTCTCGAGTCAAACTATCACCCCCTTAGAAAGTAAATCTTTTCCTTCATCACAAACCTATAAAAAGAAATCTACTACCTTCCCCTTTTTAAAAGCCAACCCTAACATTTGGGCCTTTACAAAACAGGTAGAAAAGGAAATTCAAGAGACTCAATGGAGGAATTCCTCCATGTCTAACCTTAATCCAAAACAAGATTTAGCTTTAAAAGACCTAGCATCCAATCAGGAGATAATAATTAAGCTGATAAAGGCGGCAATATAGTAGTGATGGATCGAACAAAATACGAGGACATGGTCCTCAATTTACTCCAAAACAAGGATTGGTATAGAAAAATACCCAAAATATTCTTGGAAAGAATGACAAAGAAATACAAAGATTTAATTACTATGGCCCATATAGAGGGAACGATAGATAAAAAAAACTTTTGACTACCTAGATGTAAAAGCACCAAGAACACCAACACTGTATGCTTTACCCAAAATACATAAAAATCCAATTCAACCTCCAGGCAGGCCAATTGTATCAGGAAATAATTGCCTAACTGAATCGGCTAGCCAGTTAGTAAATGATTACTTAAGACCACATGTGAAAGCTCTTTCCTCCCATATCCAAGACACAAGTGACCTAATAAGAGCATTGGATGGAATTAACATGCCAAGGGGTGCTTGGCTGGTTACTATCGATGTTGAGGCCCTCAACTCTATCCCCCATGATTGGGGGGTTAGGGTTGGGGAGGGCTTCTTATCAGAGAAGGGGACAACTGCCTCCAAGTATAATCGATTTGTCGTAGGACGTCTTAAGTTTATTCTAAACAACAATGTCTTTCTATTCAATCGTTCCCATTACCTCCAGGTGCAGGGGGTTGCGATGGGGACTCGTTGTGCCCCATTGTATGCCAACCTGTACCTGGGGGGATGGGAGCGAGATTTATTCGCCAGAGAGGATCTGGGTGAGCTTTTGGATAGGGTGACTCTATGGAAAAGATTTATAGATGATGTCTTTATGATATGGACAGGAACCTATGATGAGCTGATTCAGTTCCTGATTGGTCTGGAAGATAATATCTATCTAATCTAAAATTTACAAGTACATATCATCAACAATATGTACATTTTTTAGATATTCAAATTTTCATTGATGAAGAAGGAAATTTGGGATCAACTCTTTATAGGAAGCCCTCTGCGGGCAGTAGGATCCTGAATGCAAATAGTTCACATCCTGGCCCTTTAATCTCTAGTATTCCATACAGTCAATATTTACGTCTCAAGCAAAACTGTTCAAAGGATGAAGATTATGTACAAGAGGCAAAGGCCCTACAAATACGTCTTTTGAATTGAGGTTACAGTTGCTCCCTTTTGAAACGGGCCTACCATCGAGCCAATCACCAACCAAGGCAGTTACTGCTACATAAAAACAATAGGAAGGACAAAGATAACCCTAATGTTAGATTGATAACTAAATATTCAGCCCAGCACCAACAGGTAAGAGACATATTGGCAAAACATTGGTACCTACTAAAAGGAGACAATATAGTTAGTAAATATCTTAAGGAATATCCGGAAATAACATATAAAAGATCAAAATCTCTTAAGGACCATCTGGTCCATAGTCACTATGATCCCAAGTTTAATAGGAAATCATACAACGCTGTGGCACCGCCCCTTGCAAGGAGGGTAACTTTTGCCAATACATTTATACAGCTGAAAAGATAAAATTACCTAATGGTCAAATTTATAGGCCACATTTCTTTGCGACTTGTCAATCAATAGGAATTGTTTACTGCATGGAATGCCAGTGTGGAGCATTTTATGTGGGGAAAACAAAAGGGCCCTTTTTCCATAGGATAAGGGATCATGTTAAATTAGTTGTTGCCAAAAAGTTTGAAAGTCCCATAAGCTGTCATATGGGGCTACATCATAAATTTGATTCCCGATTGATGAAGTTTTTTGCCTTAGAGCATATCCCCCCCAATGAAAGGGGTGGGGATGTGGACAAATTGCTCCTACAAAGGGAAGTCAAATGGATTTACAATCTCTCTGCTATAAAATATCCTGGGTTAAATGAGGCCTGTAGCTTTAAGCCCTTCCTCTGACTCTAATTGGATATTTGGGGTAACATTGGGTTTATATGGGGAGTCCTTGCTGGTGGGGATTTGTGGGGAGGGCTACCACAGAACCAGTCACCATGTATCCAATAATTGATTTACACATATTTTCTTTTTCATTATATTATATATATTATTTTTCCTTATTTGTTTTTGATTGATAATTATTGACTCACATATATTTTTTCTTTAATTATATTATTGTTTTGGCTTGTTTTTATATGTGCTGACTGCCCTGCCGGGGGTAGCCCCGCTGTTGCTAGGATCACTTTTTGAGGAGTTTAGAGCCATTTCTGTGGCAGTTTCTAGGGATAGGTAGACAGTCACACGGATGCCCGGGGCTCCAATCGGCCCCAATGTGTATTCATATGGGGCCAGATTGGTGCCGTTTGTGCTTTAAATCTCTCCTTATTTCAGCATATTAATATATGATGTCAAGCAGGCATAAATTGGAAAAAGTAGTTATCATATTTCTTTATGGTTAACTTGCCCTTTAAAATCTTACAAATAGGTTTTCCAATAACTGCTAATCAGAATTTATTATATTCTAGTTCCTTATCTAATTCTCAAATAAGGATAATTCTTTTTGTATATCTTTTTCTCTATATGTGAGCTTTTATAAAGTTGACATTGATTTGGCCTGCTTTTCCTATACACATATGGGAGGTGCAGAGGATGCTGCTTCCAGGAGTGATGGTTACTGCTCTTTTGAGTGGCGGCTGTTGGCTTCGGCTGGGACGCGGCATCGGTGTATCTGCACTTGCTCAATCAGGTGTTTTCCTTATTCTCTGTAGGGAACATTTAAGATGGCCGCTACGGCTTCGTCCTTGCGCTTTGCGCATGCGCGAGTATACGTATCGCGCTGTCACAGCGCGATTGGCCAAATATTCTAACCTATAGCGACTGATGGGAGGGAACTTTGAAGCACCCAATAGGCATCCGCGAACGAGCGGCGACGTCAGACGCCGCTCGTTTGGAGAGGGTATATAATCCCCTAGCTAGCCGGCAGCATGGTGCATTGCTGCTGGCTCTGATGAGTGGACACACACAATTGTTAAAGGCAATGAACTTAGACTTGTTGTGAGTTGTATATCCATTGTTACTTCCTCAACCACTTGCCGACGGCTGGTCGGCATTTGACGGCGACAGTGTGGCTCGATAACGCGGATCGCTGTCATATGACGGTGGCCGTGAGATCGAGCCCAGTGAGCGCCCACGCGCTCACTGTGTCCGGGGTGGGCCAGGGAGCGGGTGCGGCGGATTTGAGCTCCGCCGGCCACCCGCGATGCCCCCCCGGAGTGAAAGAACGGAGGTCCGTGTAAGCAAACACGGACCTCCATTCTGTGAAGGGGGAAGGGCTGTGATCACAGCCTTCCTCTTCGTGGAAGCTGTGATCGCTTCCCTTCCCCAGCTTGGGCAGCCCCCATACAGTAAGAACACGCCCAGGGAACACAGTTAACCCTTAGAGCGCCCTCTGCAGGTTAACCCCTTCACTGCCAATGGCATTTACACAGTAATCAGTGCATTTTTTATAGCACTGATCGCTGTATAAATGCCAATGGTCCCAAAAAAGTATCAAAATGTTCCGACATGTCTGCCCCAATATCGCAGTACCGCTAAAAATCGCAGATCACCGCCATTACTAGTAAAAAATAAAAAAAAATAAAAACCCCAAAAATGAATTCTCATAATCCGTAAACACGGACACTTTTGCGCAAACCAATCTTTAAACGCCGATTGCGATTTTTTTTATCACAAATATGAGGAAGAATATAAATCGGCAAAAACCAATGAAAAAAATGTTTTTTATATATTTTTTTTATTTGTATTTTAGCAAAAAGTAAGAAATTTGGTTTTTTTTGCAAAATTGTCGCTCTTCTTTTGTTTATAGCGGCGATCAGAAATGATGCAGCAATGATCAAATACCACCAAAAGAAAGCTCTGTTTGTGGGAAAAAAAGGACGCAAATTTTGTTTGGGTGCAACGTCGCACGACCGCGCAATTGACAGTTAAAGCGACGCAGCGCCGAATCGCAAAAAGGGCTACGGTCCTAAAACTGGAAATCCTTCCGGTCCTTAAGTGGTTAATAATAACAGACTGAGGTATTTATGGTCATTTTCAATGGATTTCTTTTTCAGTTTGATGGGTTGTATGAAACAAAATGAAAAAACTTTTTTGGAGGCGCATGCGCAGACTCGGCTAAGATGGCCGCTTAGCTCTGAGGCTCCGCTCCACCGTTCCTCGCTCAGCCCGATAGCAGCAGATCGGAGCCCCGCAGACGACATCAGACGGGACCGGGAGACAGAGCGAAACCCCAGCCACACACAGATGTCCTCAGGGACGGCAAGGAGGGACCTCACCCATATTCTCGGTGAGGCCGCACCTCAGCCTGACCCCTCCAAGATGGCGACGGCGCCTGCATCTCCATGCGGCCTGCTGTGGGAGAAAGGAGAAGAGATGGACACGATCGGGGAGAACACAAGGATCAACCCGCCCGCCGGAGACACATCCCCAGAAGGTAGGGGGTTAATAACACAACAGGGAGAGATCTCCCCTGCATCCACGGAATCTCTATTAAGGAGATCTATGAGTCAGCACAATTACTCCCCCCTAAGCGATGCACTATCTACCCCGGACATTCACATACAGAGGCTGTAACCGGCCTCCCCACTACCTATGGATCTCCCTACCCTAATGACTGCCTTTTCGGACATGCTGACTAAAGGCCTAGCCCAAAATGCAGCTCAAATCACAGCAGCAATTCAAGCTGACCTTCAACTTATAGGCAGCAGAATGGAAGCTATAGAAAATAAGTCTGAACAAGCCATAGCCAGGATTAATCTAAACTCTAATAGAATTCAGGAACTCCAAGAACACCTGGTGGCAGTTATATCCAAAATCGACGACCTAAAAAAACGTTCGAGGAGTCTAAATTTCAGAATCAGAGGTCTCCCAGAATCAATTAAAGACATTAGCTCTGCAGTAGCAACCCTGATTAAAGACCTGATCCCTGATATACCAGCACACCGCCTAGAGATGGACAGAGCTCACAGAGCCCTACAACCTCCCAGGAGTGATGGTCTCCCACGAGACATCATCGTCAAGCCTCTTTACTACTCAGTAAAAGAAGAGGTTATGAAAGCAGCCCGCAATAAGGAAAATTTACAACTGCTGGGCCACAAAATCCAGCTGTTCTCGGACATTTCCCCCTACACAATTCAAAAACGGAGGGCCCTGAAACCCCTTTCTCAAATCCTGGCTCAAAAAGACATAACATATCGCTGGTCTTTTCCCCTCAGGCTTAATTTCTCCTACAAAAATAAAGCCTATGGATTTTCTACGATTCCAGAAGGCGAGAAGCTTCTACTCCACCTAGGACTGATCTCACAAGAACCCACTTCTGCACCCATTGGAAAAGGTCACTCCTCAACAAAAAGACCCTCACCTCAAAGTCCACTCACACCGGCATGGCAGAAGCAACAATCGAAGAGATCCAAAGAAACCATGCCCCCCTGAAACTTTCTCATGATTCTTGCTAACTCACCTTTATTTCGGCAGGAGCCCTTCTCCAGTCCCAGAAATGGACGCTCCTAATGGAACTGATACACCTCAAGCCTAAACTTCAAAACTATTTTTTCTTTTTTCCTACACAAAGAAAGTTCTAGATCAGTTTTTGTTTGACTATCGTTCAAGTTTTCTTATGCCCTCATCAGTAACAGGGTGTCAACTGTCCTGTTTGGATATGGGGACACCTTGATGCTGCAGCTCTCAGCTCAGTCCTGACCATTAACCAGAAGGTCTCCGACAACTAACTAAAGGACACTAAAGGGCTATCTTTAAGACTGTTAGTCCTCTAAGGGCTGGGCGATGTCGGTGAAGCCCATGTGCTACTCCATGCCTCTGAGGGTTACTCGTGTTTCCTCTCAGATGCAGTTTTTCTTGAAAGCCGTAAGGCCAATACGGCTTTTTGTACTCTTCCTGGAGGCAGGCTGGTCCTCCTCCAGAAAGGGTCATAAACACTTTAAGCCATTGTTTTGTATTGTACTAAATATTGTTTTTCTTCTCACTTCTTCACTCACCTCTCATTTCTCTACTCACCTCCCTCTTTCCATTCCCTTTCGAGTCCCAGCGAACCTCCAGATAATTTCACCACCTAACGCAGACGAACCGAGATATCTCAACCATCCCAGAAGCAACAAGCTAATATACTTCACCTTCAGCAGGGGTAAGTCCCTTCTCTTTACTCGTTTCTACTCAACCTCCAGAAATGACCAGTGACCTTATGGGGTCCACACTGCTGGACGTTAAGACACACAACGTTCAAGGTATCAACTCTCCTACTAAGAGGAGGAAACTGTTCCAAGCCTACCATAAATCCAATACAGACATACTACTCCTACAGGAGACCCACTTTCCTTTGTCGTACAAACCTAAATTCATTCATAAAACATTCCCTCATTTCTTTTTTTCTAATGCCCGTAACAAAACGAAGGGCGTAGCGATATGCATCTCCAAAAGATTGAATTTCTCCCCCTCTGAAGTAATAGAGGATGCCGAAGGCAGGTACATTTTAGTTAGTGGTAACCTTAATGGGGCAATTTATACTCTAATCTCGTATTATGCTCCAAACTCAGGTCAAGGCAGCTTCTTTAAATGTATGATGACTCACCTAACCCCTCATTTGAAAGGCACTGTCATCATGGGAGGGGACACGAATACACCTTTAGATCAGTCTCTAGACAAATCTAACACCCTACGACCTATACAGAGGAGGCCATCCAGACACAGCCTCCACATAGCACAAAAATTAAATTCCCTGGGCCTGATAGACATATGGCGGGAATTGAACCCACACGCCAAAGATTACACGCACTACTCCATATCGCCTAGAACTTATTCACGAATCGATCACATATTTATCCAAGCCAAAGCAGCCAGTAAAGCAGTTTCCTCGACCATAACAGCATGCCCACTTTCAGATCATGCTATCGTGACTTTAAAACTCAAAGTGGTTCACTCTGCCACAAGAACCTTTAAGTGGCGACTGAACGAGGCACTCCTTAATAACCCGGTCCATTGCGACCAACTCACTAAGCTCATGGAGGAGTATTTCAAGTTGAATGATTCAGAATCAATCTCCCCTACCACCCTCTGGGCCGCCTTCAAAACTGTCATGAGGGGACACTTAATCCAGCTCGCTTCAAAATTAAAAAGAGAACATGGAGCCAATATCCAAGCTTTAACTCTTAGTTTCCACCAGGCTAGTATATTACACAAGCGTACACAAACCTCTGAAACACTAGCACAACTAGACGCTGCTAAAACGGCCCTAAATCTAGCATTAACGACCAGTGCCGAGAAATATCTCAGATGGTCGGAGGCAAAATTTTACATGCAAAAAGATAGAATAGGCTCCAGACTGGCCCGAACTCTCTCCCCCAAACACTGTCCAAAACACTTCCCGAAAATACGTACTAAAACAGGAGACCTCACTCAAAACCCAGTTAGAATTATGAAAGAATTTCAATCCTTTTATGAGTCTCTCTATAAGGGAAATACAAATACTAATCAGCAACATAATTTAGATGAATCCCTGAAGGACCTTCCTCTCCCCCAACTTTCCCAGGAACATAGGATTGCTCTAGAAAGCCCCTTTAATGTAGCTGAAGTCCTTGAAGCAATCAAAACTGCAAAATCGGGATCCGCTCCAGGCCCGGACGGTTTCTCGACTATCTTTTATAAAAAATTTGGCCCCGCGGTCGCACCCTACTTAGCCCGCTTCTTCAACAACACTAGAAAGGGTATCCCACTTGACAGAGATCTAAACGCGGCATTTATATCTGTTCTCCCTAAGCCGGGTAAAGACCGAATCCCTCTTGTCTATATTTACGGCGCAAATCTAGAGACAGTTCACCCTATGGGAAAGATCACAACAACTTCTTCGCCCGATTCATCCCACGCTGGCGCCCCGGTTTAAAAAATATTTTCTATCAGCTCTTTGGCAGGCCCGGACCTCGCCTAGGGCTAAAACGTCAAAACTAACGAAGTTCCTGAAGTCGATGTAATTTCCCCGAAAGATCTCGTTAGGATACAAGGACCCTTTCAACCCCCTCTCCTTCCAGGAAGTC
>BLSH010073924.1:4988-21755 GCA_018402905.1 Glandirana rugosa | reverse complement strand
GTGTATAAGAGACAGCCCTTACCTAGGCATACAATTAACAGACACAATTGGAAAACTGTTCCGAGCTAACTACCCCCCATTATTCAAAATCATTGCGGCTGACCTACATTCATGGTCGTCCGCAAGACTATCATGGATAGGAAACATTAATGCTGTCAAAATGAATGTTTTACCACGGCTGCTTTACTTCTTCAGATCACTCCCAATCCCTTTGCGCAGGGATCAGCTCCATAGAGTCCAATCCCACATTATCGCTTTTGTTTGGGGAAAAAGGGGATATAGATGCCGAAGGGAAACACTTTTTCGCACAAGGAAACAAGGAGGTCTGGGCTTACCATCCCTTTGGTCATACTACCGAGCAGCGCAACTTGCGCAGATCTCGGTAGTATACTCCAAAGGCCCCAAACCGGATTGGGTAGCAATGGAAAGGCAAGCAATTCCCAACTACACAATAGATTTTTTACTCTGGTCTCCTGTCAAAACTCGTCCTCCCAACATGGCCCCAACCCTTTCACACTCAGTAGCATTAACGAGCAAATTATATAAGACACACGCTTTAATCTCCCCAAGCAAACCACTATCCCATCTATTTAACAACCCTTCATTTCCCCCGGGGCTAAACGCTCAGGCTTTTAAATGGTGGTTCAACAAAGGATTATTTCGAATTGGCCATTTCCTCACTCGACAAGGCCCGATCTCCAAAGCTCATTGTCTCTCTAAACTTGAAATGCCCTCCAGTGAGTTGTTTAGGTTCTCACAGATTTCCCATTTTCTACAAGGGATTTGGGAGGATAGAGACAAACCCCCAAATTCGACAGATTATGAGATATGGTGCTCCGAAACCACAGAACAAAGGGGAGGCATCTCTATAATATATTCACTATTGACCCAAGACAATTCTAAACCAGCCTATGCTGAGGCCTGGGAAAAAGAACTAAATATTCAAATACAACTAGGGTTATGGCACATGGCAACCCAGAAAGCACAAAAAAGTCTTATGAATATTCCACTTATAGAGGCTAATATTAAGGTCTTGGTAAGATGGTACTACACTCCAGCGCGTCTGGCCCAGATGTACTCTACCTCCTCTCCATTGTGTTTTCGGGGCTGTGAACTTGGGAGCACCATGTCTCACGTCTGGTGGACCTGTCCACGCATTAGGACTTATTGGAAAAGATTTTTTACAATGGCGAAGCAAGTTCTGGGACACGAAATCACATCATCTCCGAAGGTGGCTCTCCTAATGGAGGGGGTAACGGGTCTTCCCAAATATAAACAATCTCTCCTCAACTTCATGCTAGCAGGAGCCAAGTTAACCATTGCTAGAGCATGGAAGAGTCCCAAGGTATCTCTTCCAGAAACGAAGAGAAAGATCTCTTGGATAATGACACAAGAACTCATAGTGGCCAAATTACTAGATAACGAGACCAGGTTTGAAACAATTTGGGAACCATGGGCTCAATATATGAAAATCCCACTCTTACCGGGTCAGAATCCGGATTCATATTAAGGTCTGGAGGTTCGCTGGACGTGATTCTCTCTTCTTTCTTCTCTCACGGCTTCTTAGCCTGATTTCCTCTTTCTTCCCCTCTCCCTATCTTTCTTGTCTCGTTTTCCTCATTTCCTACCTGTATTTTACGGAAACTTAACAGAATGTTCTTATGTTCGGAACAGGATGACTATCTCCCAGGTGGGGGTGTCAGAGGAAGGGGGGAACCCAATCCCTTCCAGGTCTACTGGGGTCCATCCTTCATCTGGCTACCTCTGGGACCCGACTTAGGGTTCCTGAAACTCCAGATTGAGCTCTTTTGTGTGGATCGTGTCAGAGTGTAACCCATGCCCACAGTTTTGCTCCCATTGGGGTGGGCTGGGCTGTCCCCGAGGATGGGGTTTTCCCCAAATTCCGGGAACAATCATTTCTCTGAGCCCCACGAAAGCACACAGCCCCACATCTCAGGTAACATATTCATTTGTGCATTCTACTCCCCACCTTGGGACCAACTCAGCAAGAAGTATTTGTCATAAGATGTTATAATTCTATTTGATGACCTACTTTTCTTATACAGTTACCTTTTGACCTATTGAGATAGTCTCACAAGCAACACGTTACACATGATGCAATTGATCTTCACTTGTTCTTATTTTTATCATTGAGATATATTTCTATGCAACTTTATTTACTTCGTTCTTTTCAAAATGTTAAGTAATGCTTTGTTAAACTGAATTTTTCAATAAAAATATTGAAAGAGAAAAAACTTTTTTGAATCCGGTTAAGATACCTAACCCCCTCAGGTTAGGAGGAGGAAATATACATCTTTCCTCTCTGAGAACCTCACAGGTAAATAAATTAACTAATTGTAGTTGTAGAAAAACTTTGAATTTATTTATATATGGATCTATAGCAGACTAGTCTCTGGGAAGTATTTTTTCTTTGCCATTGACAGTGTGCAGCTTTAGAGATTCCTTGATCAATTCCAATAGTTGAATTATTACTGCTGTTTTTTAGCCCCCAAAGGGAGGTCTATCCCCTCTGGTGGACAAGAATAGGAAGATGTTTATTCAGAACTTCTGACCTGTGTATGGATTCAATATAAAATCTTAGGTGAGAACAAGTATGCAAAACAAGATATAAATATAAAATAAATGATCCAAGGGCCTGCTACTCAGCTAGGTGAATCATTGGGAATTAACTTAATGGGTAGACAAAGATGTCATATATTCAAATTAGTTTAATTGATTGCTCTTAAAATCCCTAAGGAAGAATTCAATCGTTTTCTGAAATAATTAAGCAACACAATAATAAACAAATATATAAAAATCAAAATATTAAATACATTTATTTTACTCATCAGTGGTTTACCCCCTCTGTGGCTTGTCGAATACCCCCTGGATAACTGTGCTACGGGAGTGTCCGTGGTTCTGTCTTCTCAGCTCCTGGTACCAAGATGAGGGTTGGTCGGGGCTTGGTAGTCAGCACTAAACATATTATGTATATAGTAAATGTATTTGTTTTCAAATGTGTTTATTAGTCCTCTTTTCCTCAGATTTATGATGGACACTATGGGGAAATTGGACAATGTGCACAGTGTTTCTGATGATTTTTTCTGTTTTAGTTACAAACAAAAACAAATCGGTGTAACAAGGCTCCCGAAGAAGCCGAATTTGTAAGGCGAAACATGTAGAGCATACACCTGTATTGTTATGTGATGTACTGGTGAAAAGTTTTTAACTTATATGATTTGTCCTTTTGTCTTTTGGATGTTTGCTTTTTTAAAAATAAAAAAAGTTATATTTTTTAATAAAAAATTGATTATTACTTTATTATAAGGCACCTTAAAATCCCAATATTTTCAAAATTCCTTAAACAATTTGTACTAAACACAGGGAGATGGTGCACAAATTTAATACCTGTCCCCTGGGGAACTCCAAAACCTTTATTTAATTGATAAACAGAGAAAATGTTGCCAAAAAATGTAGAAATAAAGATGATACACTATAGTGCAGCTGAATCTTAATCATTCCTACCCCACCTCTACTCAGATGTGGTGTTATTACAGGAAGAGAAAACTCTGCTAAAATGTGTACAAATCCATATACATGTGCAACATTTGTGTGAATGTGCAGAGGAAAGATTCTGCAGAAGAAAGATTCTGCTAGAAAATACGCAGACTCATATAGACGTACAAAGGATATAAGTGTTACAATTAATCCTTATTAAAGTGCAAATAGTGCTTAAAATACATGTGTCAAGATGAACAATATCCGTGCAAGCACCAGTCCTTACTCCAAAGCCGTCCTAATTGAAGGCAAGGCCTTGGTGAGAGGAACATGATCCGTGATATGATAAACACTCTCACTGCATTACTCAGCAATGCTATGGAAATCACAGTGTTGCTTTCCAATGGGCTGACAGCTCGGCTTCACTGTGTGTTCTAAAGAAAGGTGCCGTTACTAGTAGAGTTGAGCGAACCCGAACTGTAAAGTTCGGGTTCGTATCGAACTTTGCGGTGTTTGGGACCCGAACCCGAACTTTTGAAAAAAAGTTTGGGTTCTGGGTTCTGGTATTTTTTTCCCGCTTGTTGAATAGCTGCAGGGCAGCCAATCAACAAGCGTTTCACTGGTTTGCCCTTAGAAGCCATCACAGCCATGCCTACTAATGGCATGGCTGTGATTGGCCAGTGCATCATGTGACCCAGCCTCTGTATGAGCTGGAGTCACGTTGTGCTGCATGTCATATGCTCTCAGGCTAGTGTAGGGAGAGGATGCTGCTGGTGCTGTAAGGGACAGATTATTGTTATTTCCCTATCCCCATTTCTTTGTAGGGCACTTGTCTTACTCATACCCCCACTTTTCTTCCTTTTGTAGCCCTCTAGCACTTTCCAGGACTTTTTTTACAGCCATTTTTGTGCCCAAAAGTTTGGGTCCCCATTGATTTCAATGGGGTTCTGGGTCCGGGGTCAAGTTCAGACCGAACCCTAACCCAAACTTTTCCATGAAAACCCGAACATCCAGGTGTCCGCTCAACTCTAGTTACTAGCGTTCCGTATGGAGGTTATTGAAGAAGCTTCTGGTCAATGAATCCTCGTGTAAATGAGAAAAGAGTCTCCATAGCATAACACTGTATGGTAATGAATAAAGGTGAGTTAGCTTACTCACATATGAGAAGTCAGATATGCACCAGAGAGTCCGCTGCTTCTGCGTCCCTAGCAGACTAAACCGAAAGTAGCGTTGTGACGTGCTGGCTCCCTCTTACGCGTTTCATCATCAGACATCATCGGAGGCAGAGAATGGTCAAAGTCCAAGCAAGGTTCATTAACGGGCTGGAGGCACAGTACAGAGGGATCAGGCAAGCAGATGGTCGTGGATAGCCGGGGTCGGTGCAGGCAGACAGATAGCAGGTCAGGACAAGCCGGGTCAGATCACAGAGGCAGGAACAACACAGGAACAGGTATCAGGGAACAGAGCTGGAGCTCACAGGTACTCAGACGCTGTAGAATGGACAGCACTTGCTGACAGGTTCAGGAAGTTCAAATAGCGTTGTTTGGTGCCGTTTCCGGTGCGTGCACGGGAGCACGCGCGCACGGGAGCTGTAAATAGTGGCAAAAACACAGGAACTGGCAGACTTTTCCTAACACTGCCCCCCAAGGGGCAGCCTCCGGATGCCCAGCTTGGCAGGATTGTTAGCCTTAAAGGTTTGGATGCAATCATCGGCATGGAGGTTGGTTTCAGGCTCCCATGAGCTCTCTTCTGGCCCGTAGCCTTTCCACTTTACCAGATACTGGACCCCGCCACCCCTTCTTCTGCAGTCGAGTATTGACTCCACCTCGAACTCCTCTGCTCCATCAATCAGGACGGGGGCCGGGAGAGCTACAGCTCTATTGGGAAAGGGATCCGGGGCCACCGGCTTCAGCAAGGACGCATGGAACACTGGATGTATCCGTAAGGACAGGGGAAGCTCCAGCTCAAAAGAGACCTGGTTGATTTTTCTGCTAACCGGGAAAGGACCGACAAAACGGGAACCCAGCTTTTTAGATGGGCAAGCAAGATCCAGGTTCTTAGTTGAGAGCCAGACCTTGTCACCGGGTTGGAGATTGAGCTTGTCCCGTTACTTCTTGTGTCCGGGAAAGCGTTTCTTGCAAGAGCTTCCAGTTAGCCCGAACAAATTGTGCTGATGCATGTGCCGCTGGTACTGTAGTTTCCACTGCCAAGCTCTGGAGAATGGTAGGGGGGAACCCATAGTTGGCCCAAAAGGGGCATTGCTTGGTGTCAGAGTGCACCGAATTATTGTATGCAAACTGCGCCAGGGGTAGCAATGTGCACCAGTCGTCCTGAGAGTAGGCGGAAAAGCAGCGGCGGTATTGCTCCAATGTCTGATTTGTCCTTTCGGTCTGACCATTGGTTTGGGGGTGATAGGCGGTGGAAAAGGACAAATCAATCTCCAGGGTAGCACAGAAAGCTCTCCAGAACCGAGAGGTAAACTGCACCCCCCGATCGGACACTATGTTCACTGAAACACCATGCAGACAGATGATCTCTTTAATAAAGATTTCTGATGTCTCTTTCACTGTGGCTGTGCCCTTCATAGGGAGGAAGTGGACCATCTTGGTCAGCCTGTCAACCACCACAAAGATGGTTGTGTATTGTTTAGCTGGGGGCAACTCCACAATAAAGTCCATGGAAATCTTGGACCATGGTCGGTCCGGGATGGGAAGAGGTTTCAGGAGACCCCAGGCTTTGGTTTTGTCCGTTTTACTTCTGGCGCAGGTAGCACAAGAGCGGACATAGGCTAGACAGTCTTCCAAAAGCATTGGCCACCAGAATGAGCGCAGAATTAGCTCAGCGGTTTTCCTAGAGCTGAAATGACCGGCAAGTTTGTGGTCATGATGGACCTTGAGGACAGCAGGGCGTAGCTCCTGAGGGATGTAGATCTGGTTGTGGTGCCACCAGAGACCATCCTTCCAGACGAGTCCTTGGACAGGGGATGCAGGTGAACAGTCAGAGTTTCTCTGGATTTGCGAGAGCAAGTCATCCTGTGTAAGTAGGAAATTCCTGGGCTGAAGGATGGTGTCTGGAGGAGTAGATGTTCTGGGTTCCATGTACATGCGGGACAGAGCATCCGGTTTACTGTTTTTTGCCCCTGGGTGGTAAGTCAGGTGGAACTGAAACCGGGAGAAGAAAAGTGCCTAGTGGGCCTAGCGGGGTTGGTGTCTTTTGGCCATCCGGAGATACTCCATGTTTTTATGGTCCGTATATATCAGAATGGGGTGCTGGGCTCCCTCCAACAGATAGCGCCATTCGTCCAGCGCGGCCTTAATGGCCAATAGCTCCCTGTCACCGACGTCATAGTTCCTTTCCGGGGCAGTGAGCTTGTGGGAGAAGAAGGCTACTGGATGAAGGAGTGCCCTTGCTCCCCGTCTCTGGGACAGGACCGCTCCCACTGCCGTCTCCAAGGCATCCACCTCCAGCACATAGGGCAAAGTGGCATCTGGATGTTTCAGGATAGGTGCTGAGGTAAAAAGTCCCTTTAGAGCCTGAAAGGCATCCTGGGCCTCGGGCGACCACTGGAACCGCTGACCCTGCTTTGTGAGACTGGTGATGGGGAGATGATTGTCGAAAATCCCTTTAGGAATCTCCTATAGAAACTCTCAAATCCAACGAACCATTGGACCCCTTTTTTATCCACAGGTGCCGGCAAGTCCAGAATAGTGGTAACTTTCTGCGGATCCATGGTGACCCCTAAGACCGACAAAATCAGTCCTAGAAACTGGATGGTAGAGTGCTCAAAGGTGCATTTCTCAGCCTTTGCATATAGTCTATGCTGCCGCAAGCGGCTCAGGACACAGCCCACATGTTTCCGATGCTCTTCCAGGGAAGAGGAGAAAATTAGAATATCATCCAGATATATTATGATGAAGATATCCAAGTAGTCCCGGAATACATCATTAACCAGATGCTGAAATGTAGCAGGGGCATTGAGAAGCCCGAAGAGCATAACGAGGAACTCGTAATGGCCGAAACGAATCCGGAAGGCGGTCTTCCACTCATCGCCCTCTCTGATGTAGATTAAATTACATGCCCCTCTGAGATCAAGCTCAGTAAACACGGTGGCCGACCCAAGCCTTTGAAAGAGCTCCAGAACAAGTGGGAGATGATAGGGGTTTTTGACCGTAATCCGATTCAGCTCACGATAGTCTATGCAGGGACGGAGTGAGTGATCTTTCTTATCAAAATGCCAGCCCCAGCAGGAGAGGTAAATGGTCTGATGAACCCCTTGGCCAAGTTTTCATCCAAATATGCTTTGAGAGCTGCTAACTCTGGTTCAGATAGCGGGTAGATGCGACCGAAGGGAACCTCAGTGCCCGGCAGCAACTCTGTGGGGCAGTCATAAGGTCTGTGCGGAGGGAGTTGGTCAGCCCCCTTCTTGCTGAAGATAAACAGGTATTCATGGTACACTGGAGGCACCGCTACACAGGTTTCTGGGCCTGGTTCAGAGTCCAAACTAAGAAGAGATGGGCCAACGTTGCAGGAGGGAAGCAGGCAGTGTTGGCCACA
This sequence comes from Glandirana rugosa, assembly GCA_018402905.1. Taxonomy (NCBI): domain Eukaryota; kingdom Metazoa; phylum Chordata; class Amphibia; order Anura; family Ranidae; genus Glandirana; species Glandirana rugosa. The sequence goes on along the minus strand of BLSH010073924.1, from coordinate 13,703 downwards.
GTAGGGAGAAGGGAATTGGATAAGTCCGGAGGACCAGTCTATGCTGGGGCTATGCGCCCAGAGCCAAGGCAGCCCCAGGATAATGGGGAACAGGGGTGACACTATGACATCAAGAATCAGGAGCTCCTGGTGCCCTTCGGCGGTGGATATGGGAATTGGCTGGGGCTCCATTGTCACCTGGCCCAATTTGATGGCCATCCCATCGGCCAAGCGAATGGTCATCTTGTGAGCTTTGGGACGCAGGGCCACCTGATGTAGTGTAGCGAAGGCTTGGTCCACAAAGCAACTACACGCCTCTGAATCAATAATCACTGGGACTTGGATGCTCCCTCTGGGCAACTGTAAAGAGACAGGGAGAGTCAGGTGAGACAAATGGTGATTGGCAGATGTGGTTTCCCAGTTAGCCTGGTGGCGCCACTTACTGGCTTTGGCAGGGCAGGTCCTCACCATGTGTCCAGGTTCACCGCAGTACAGGCACAGGTTGAGCACCCGGCATCTCTGTCTCTCCTCTGGAGTGAGGGACGGGCACAGGAGGCCAATCTGCATGGGTTCAGGCCCCTCCATTGGCGCAGATGGCACTGGTATGGGAGCCACATGGCTGGGAACCTGGGGCATCATCCAGGTTAGATGGGGTCCCACGGAAATGCCTGCAACCCGTTTGGCTCGGCGTTCCCTGAGCCCCCGGTCTATTTGAATGGCCAGGTTAATTAAGGCTTCCATGGTGCCAGGCACCCCAATACTGGCAAGCTCGTCCTTCAGTGGTTCAGAAAGTCCTAGACGAAACTGGTAGCAGAGCGCCGCGTCATTCCAGGCGGTGTCAGCACTCCAACGCTGGAACTCTGCCATGTAGTCCTCCGCGGTGCGCCGACCCTGCTGCAGGGTATGCAGGATGGCCTCGGTGGTGGCTGCAAGGTGAGGGTCCTGATAAAATTTGGCCATGGCATCAAAGAAACCCTACAGGGTAGCCACTTTGGGTGCCTGCTGTTGCCATGAGTCGATGGGCCCATGTCTGAGGTTCTCCTTGCAACAGGGAGATCAACAGGCCCACCTTGGTGGCTTTCAAAGAAAAGGTGCGTGGCTGTAGGCCAAAGTACAACTCGCAGGAGCTGCGGAAGGCCCGGAACTTGCTCCGATCCCCCGCGAACTTGTCAGGCAAAGGGACCTTAGGCTCCGATGGCAGTGCCACAATGGTGTGACTTGCTGCAGCTCCGCTTCCGGATGCAGATGGTGCGGAGAGTTCACGCACTTGTTCCTGCAGCTGGGTGTAGCCATCCTGCAAGTTCTTTACGGCTTGCGTGAGCCTGGCCAAGTGGGCGCACAACTCGTCCATGGCAGAGGGTGTTCCCTGTGCAGACTTGGACATGGCTGTCCGTTACTGTCACGGTACTGGCGGTGGAGTCTGTCTTATGCAGGGAACAACCACTCTTACACACCCGATTCGGGGACCCCTGGTAGTATAAACAGGAAGTCCTGGAGTGAGGGAGGGCACGAGGGCTGGATGGCCACTGGTGGTGATTTGAAGCTCCAGATAGTCGTGCAAGCAGATTGATGGTCGTGCAGGCTGGGTCAACAACTGGCGGGCAAGCAAGGTACAGAAGGGTCAGGCAGAGAATGGTCAAAGTCCAAGCAGGGTTTGTTAATGGGCTGGCGGCACAGTACAGAGGGATCAGGCAAGGGGTTCTCAGCCTTAGAGCCAGTGGGGGACCTATGCTGCATCAACCTAGGTAAGTATAATTCAAAAAAAAAAATCCTCATCTTCTCTTTTTAATCTTCTCTCCCAACTCTAATCCTAAAAATTAACACCTTAATCACTTATTCCAAAGGAAAGCATCATTCCTTAACTAGGCCAGAATATTTACTGACTATGCTTTTGCTGCATATTAACCTCAGCTTGTGTAAAGAGCCTTTGTACCAATAGCATGATCTATTGATATCCTGATGCCATGCTAAGTTGCTTAACTTAAACAAAAGTGTGTTTTTTCTCTTTAGTGAAATATCCATTTGTATCATTATTATTGTTTTTCTGTGTAGCAAATTTTTAAACTTGAAGATTATAAAAAAAGAATAGCAATAATAATAATAATACTAATAATAACAAAAAGCATTCACTGTTAGTTTAAAGTTCTAACAATGGGTAAATCAAATAATAATGACTGCAAAGGCCAATCACTAAAGTCAAAGTTAAAAAAACATACACTTGGTGAGTTCATATACAAAGAAACCATGAGTGCAAAATGCTGTAGAAAGATCAGCTTTAATTTTGGAAGGAACTGTTTCTTTAATATGTTTCTCTTTACTGGTGCCAGGCTTGGAAATTATGTCTGTCATATAAAGCCTTGTTCTTTATTCAAAACATGTGGATTAACCAATAACTGATACTTTCTCTATTGTTTTTGGAACCTTTCCCCTTTCCCTCTTTCTTTTCTATAAAACACTTTGACTAATCATGTGGAGAACAAAAGCCCACAGAATTTAACAAAGAACAAACAATGCAACTGTGAACCCACAGTGTGTTCAAACAATTGACATTTCTGGTGCCAGTACAGAAAGCATATGTTTTGAGTACTGAAGAAAAAAAACTGTGAATCCTCATAGCTTTAGTACTGGCAGATTCTAAGTGAATATTGAGTATGCACAGATCTTGTTAAAAAGAAGTCTGCACTAGAAGAGTTTACTTCAAAAAGGATGGTTATACAAACCAAATCTACAAGGCAGTGAAAAGTGCAGACTATCATACTGGTGGCTGGTAGTTGCTACTATTAAAATAGTTGACATAAAACAATAGGACATTTTTACTAAAATATTTTTTGAAATAAAAGGGTGATTTATAGAGTTGAGCGAACCCGAACTGTAAAGTTCGGGTTCGTACCGGACTTTAGGGTGTCCGTGTCCCGAACCCGGACATTTGAGAAAAAGTCCGGGTTCGGGTATTTTTTCGCGCCTTTTGAATAGCTGCAGGGCAGCCAACCAACAAGTGGTTCACTCATTTGCCCTTAGAAGCCATCACAGCCATGCCTACTAATGGCATGGCTGTGATTGGCCAGTGCATCATGTGACCCAGCCTCTATATAAGCTGGAGTCACGTATTGCTGCATGTCACATCATCTCATACTAGTGTAGGGAGAGGATCCTGCTGCTGCTGTGAGGGACATATTAGCTTTCAAAAATCATCTCATACTAGTGTAGGGAGAGGATGCTGCTGCTGGTGTGAGGGACAGATTAGCTTTCGAAAATCATCTCATACTAGTGTAGGGAGAGGATGTTGCTGCTGTGAGGGACAGATTAGCTTTAGAAAATCTGTTAAAAACAGCGATTTATTGGTGGGTGGGTGCTAGAGGAGATTTTTGTTTGCTAGAGTACATTTTGTTTGCTAGAGCAAAGTGCCTCATATAAAACCTAAGCATTTTTTTCTGTTTGTTAGGTGGGCGTTTGCAGCCATTTTTGCAAGTGCACTGCACTTGCAACTGCTTGTGTGTCAGGAACACTACTTTTAATTGTGTTCTGTTAGTTCAGTTGGCAACATTTTAGCATATTTAAATACTGCTTTTACATTGCAGTTAGACAAATTAAACATTTTTTTTTTTGTGCAAAATATTACATTTGCGGCCAGTGGGGCATTTCTTGCACAAAATTAAAAAGTGCGTCTACATTACTGGTTTAAAAAAGAAAAAAATATTCTATATACTATATTAGCGGCCAGCGGTGCATTTCTTGCACAAAAATAAAAAGTGCATCTACATTGCTGGTTTAAAAAAAAAGAATAATAATTTATTATTCTTTTTTTATTATTATTAATAAATAGAGCTACATAGTACATTTGCACCTTGCTGTGCATTTCTTGCACAAAAATAAAAAGTGCTTCTACATTGCTGGTTTTAAAAAAAAAATATTCTAAATAGTACATTTGCGGCCAGCAGTGCATTTTTTGCACAAAAATAAAAAGTGCGTCTACATTGCTGGTATAAAAAAAAGAATAGTGCTACATAGTACATTTGCACCTTGCTGTGCATTTCTTGCACAAAATTGCACATTGCTGGTTGGGCACATGGCCTGAGCTTGCCCTTTATGCCTAGGAAGTGCTGGCCTGCCCTGCAGCCAGTGTATTGTCTGAACCTGTGTTTAGCACGGCAGGGGGCGTTATCACAGACAAGTGCAGCCACCTGTCCACAGCCAACGTGGACAAGCTAACGTTTATTAAAATGAACCAGGCATGGATCCCACAAGGCTTGTCTGTACCTTGTGCAGAATAGACATTTATACCGGCCTCACACAGCCATTGGTAAAGTTAAGTGAACTTATTCTTTTTTTTTTAATATGTCTCAATATTTTGGGGGCTACCCCAATTAGAAAGAAAAAACAAACAAACAAAAAAACAGTGTTGGCTACCTCCTCCTCCACCGCCACTTCCACCTACACCGCCACGGTCACCGCGTCCTCAACCTCCTACTCCACATCCACCTCCTCCTCCATTTTTTTTATGTGATTTTAAGTTATTTCCCTATCCGCATTTGTTTGCAGGGCACTTGTCCTACTTTACCCCCATTTTGCTTCCTTTTGCAGCTCTCTAGCCCTTTCCAGGACTTTTTTAGAGCCATTTTAGTGTCCAAAAGTTCTGGTCACCATTGACTTCAAGTTCTGGGCCGAACTGGAACTTTTTCATGAAGTTCCGCCGAACCCGCCGAACCCGAACAACCAGGTGTCCGCTCAACTCTAGTGATTTACTATCAAAGCAACTTTTGTTCTTGGGACGTGAACCTATATTTGAGTCAGTTCTCCAATATTGTACAATTTTTCACCCTACATGTGGCTGATTGTTCAATGAGAAAAAAATATATAGCTATTAGTAGTTGCTCACATTCAACTGAACTTGTAATATTATCACTCACTTTCTTAGTTGAAATGAGCATCAGAAATATATACTCAAGCACATACAGTTGTGCTCATAAGTTTAAATACCCTGGCAGAATTTATGATTTCTTGGCCATTTTTCAGAGACTATGGATGAGAACACAAAAACAGTTCTTTCACTCATGGTTAGTGTTTGGCTGAAGCCATTTTTTAACAATCAACTGTATTTACTCTTTTTAAATCATAATGAAAACAGAAACTACCCAAATGACCCTGATCAAAAGTTTACATACCCTGGTGATTTTGGCTTGATAACATGCACACAAGTTGACACAAAGGGGTTTGAATGGCTATTAAAGGTAACCATGCTCCCCTGTGATCTGTTTGCTTGTAATTAGTGTGTGTGTCTAAAAGGTCAATGAATTTCTGGACTCCTGACAGACCCTTGCATCTTTCATCCAGTGCTGCACTGACATTTCTGGATTCTGAGTCATGGGGAAAGCAAAAGAATTGTCAAAGGATCTGCGGGAACAGATAGTTGAACTGTATAAAACAGGAAAGGGATATAAAAAGATATTCAAGGAATTGAGAATGCCAATCAGCAGTGTTCAAACTCTGATCAAGAAGTGGAAAATGAGGGGATCTGTTGAAACCAAATCACGGTCAGGTAGACCAACTAAAATTTCAGCCACAACTGCCAGGAAAATTGTTCAGGATGCAAAGAAAAACCCACACATAACTTCAGGACTCTGTTAAAACATGTGGCGTGGCTGTTTCAAGATGCACAATAAGGAGGCACTTGAATAAAGATTGGCTGCATGGTCGAGTCACCAGAAGAAAGCCATTACTATGCAAATGCCACAAAGTATCCTGCTTACAAAACGCCAAACATCACAGAGAAAAGCCTCAAACCTTCTGGCACAAAGTCATTCGGAGTGATGAGAACAAAATTGAGCTTTTTGGCCACAACTAGAGTTGAGCGAACCCGAAAGTTCGGGTTCGGGTCCAGGGTTCTGGTAATTTAATAAAAGTTTTGAAAATTGCTGTAAAAAAGTCCTGGAAAGTCCTAGAGGTTTGCAAAAGGAAGGGAAATGGAGGTAAGGGTCGGACATGTGCCCTACAAAGAAATGGGGATAGGGAAATAACTTAAAATAATAAAATAATAAAATAATAATTAGAACAGTGATATGGCTTCTCCAGGCTAATTTATAGTTTTTACACACAGTTTGAAGATGATTGTAGAACAGTGATATGATTCTCCCGGCTAATGTATACTTTTCTCACACAGTTTTAAGATGATTGTAGAATCTACAATCATCTTCAAACTGTGTGTGAAAACTATAAATTAGCAGGGAGAAGCCATGCCACCGTTCTAAGAACAGTGATATATCATATCACTGTTCTTAGAACAGTGGTGTGGCTTCTCCCCGCTAATTTATAGTTTTCATACACAGTTTGAAGATGATTGTAGAACAGTGATATGGCTTCTCCCAGCTAATGTATACTTTTCACACACAGTTTTAAGATGATTGTAGAATCTACAATCATCTTCAAACCGTGTGAGAAAAGTATAAATTAGCGGGGAGAAGCCATATCACTGTTCTTAGAACAGTGATATGGCTTCTCCCGGCTAATTTATAGTTTTCACACACAGTTTGAAGATGATTGTAGAACAGTGATATGGCTTCTCCCGGCTAATATATACCTTTCTCACACAGTTTGAAGATAGTCCACATCCACCACCATTTTTGTTTTTTATGTGATTTTTTGTTTTGAATTATTTTAAGTTATTCCCCTATCCCCATTTCTTTGTAGGGCACTTGTCCGACCCTTACCCCTATTTTTCTTCCTTTTGCAGACCTCTAGGACTTTCCAGGACTTTCTTACAGCCATTTTTGTGCCTAAAAGTTCGGGTCCCCATTGATTTCAATGGGGTTCGGGGTCCGTGTCAAAGTTCGGGTCCTGTCCGGACCCGAACCCGGACTTTGTCCCGAAGTTTGGCCGAACCAGCAGAACCCGAACTTCCAGAGGTTCGATCAACTCTAGCCACAACCATATACCTTACATTTGGAGAGGAGTCAACAAGGCCTGTGAAACATGGAGGTGTACCGCTGAAGTTTTGGGGATGTGTGAGCTACAAAGGCACAGGAAATTTGGTCAAAATTGATGGCAAGATGAATGCAGTATGTTATCAAAAAATATAGGAGAAACATTTGCATTCATCAGCCAGGAAACTGCGCATGGGACGTACTAGCACATTCCAACATGACAATGATCCAAAACATAAGGCCAAGTCAACCTGTCATTGGCTACAGCAGAATAAAGTAAAGTTTCTGGAGTGGCCATCTCAGTCTCCTGACCTCAATACCATTGAGCCACTCTGGGGAGATCTCAAATGTGCAGTTCATGCAAAACAGCCCAAGAATTTCCAGGAACTGGAGGCTTTTTGCCAAGAGAAATGGGCAGCTTTACCATCTGAGAAGATAAAGAGCCTCATCCACAAATGCCACAAAAGTCTTCAAGCTGTCATTGATGTTAAAGGGGGCAATACACGGTATTAACAACTGGGCTATGTAAACTTTTGATCAGGGTCATTTGGTTAGTTTCTGTTGTCATTATGATTTTAAAAGAGTAAACACAGTTGATTGATAATAAATGGCTTCAGCCAAACATTAACCATGAGTGAAAGAAATGTTTTTGTGTTCTCATTCATATTCTCTGAAAAATGATGCAATTATGAGCACAACTGTATATATACAGTATCTCACAAAAGTACACCCTTCACATTTTTGTAAATATTTTATTCTATCTTTTCATATGACAACACTGAAGAAATTACACTTTGCTACAATGTAAAGTAGTGAGTGTACAGCTTGTATAACAGTGTAAATTTGCTGCCCCCTCAAAATAACTCAACACACAGCCATTAATGTCTAAATCGCTGGCAACAAAAGTGAGTACACCCCTAAGTGAAAATGTCCAAATTGGCCCAATGAGCCATTTTCCTTCCCCGGCGTCATGTTACTAGTTAGTGTTACTAGGTCTCAGGTGTGAATGGGGAACAGGTGCGTTAAATTTGGTCTTATTACTCTCACTCTCTCATTCTGGTCACTGGAAGTTCAACATGGCCCCTCATGGCAAAGAACTCTCTGAGGATCTGAAAAAAAGAATTGTTGCTTTACATAAATATAGTCTAGACTATAAGAAGATTATTACGGATACCCCTTTTTTCACATTTGGGATTTTTAAGGCAATTATAACAATTTTCTTTAACCACTTGCCGACCGCCGATCGGCATTTGACGGTGGCAAAGTGGCTCTGTAAGGCGAATCGCCGTCATACGACGGCAGCCGCGATCACGCGCCGTGTGCGCGCGGGCGCCCCCTAGGCGTGGGCGCTGCAACAGCATTTGTTACAGGGCCTTTCAATCTACATGGCCAGGCCAATGATTTTTGGCCTGGCCCTGTAGATCGCCCCTGCCAATGAGATTACTCCTCTGCCTCTGTAAATGTAAACAGAGGCAGAGGAAGTAAGCTCCCCTTCCTCCCTGAAGCCCTTTTCGGTTTCAGAGAGGAAGAAGAAGCATCAGAAACGTGATTTACACAATCACTACACTGACACCAGGTCACATAGGCACATTTAACCCCTTGATCACCCCCGATCGCCCTCCAGTTAACCCTTCCACCCCCTGTCACAGTATCACATAGTGCAGTGATCTGATTTTTAGCGATAGCTGTACTTGTGACCCTTGTGACGCTAAATCAGTGTTAGGTTAGTCTATTACTAGGCCTAGTTAGGTGAAAAGACCCCCCCTTGCCCCCCCAATAAAGTTTTTAACCCCTTGAATGCCTCCTGTCACCTGTGATC
>BLSH010073913.1:23251-34001 GCA_018402905.1 Glandirana rugosa | reverse complement strand
TTAAAGTGTCCATCCCCCTTCTTTAGGATAAGCGGCCTGCTAGTTGTACTTATCTGGTTTTAGGTAACCAGATAAGTCCAACTGACTCGCCAGGCCGTTGTTTACCCTGGTAGCGCGTGGGCGGGGGATCGACACGTGTGCTAACTACACAGAGTACTAATGCTACATAGTCTGATTTCTTGGATTTCCCTTAAAATGGGAATGTCCACTTTTCTGACAGCTGTATTTGGAGGTGTAGCTTGTGGGCCCAGATACAAAAATTGTCCTGGGCCCCCCTACTACTGCTACTACCACTTCCCCTGCATGCCAAGATACTCCCCATGTAGCATAGAAAGAGTAGTGGTAAGAATTTGTAGCAGCACAGTATGGATAGTCATTGGAGTAGTTGCATAGAAAAGGGGGTGTGTGGTAGATTAACCGCTTCCCGACCGCGTGCCGTCTTTTGACGTCTGGCAGCAGTGCGCAAATCAATGAAAATGGACATCAATCGTGTGCACAGCTAGGGGGCGGGTGCGCGATGGTCCCATTTGTTGCCGGACCGCTCAGTCAACCTGAATAGACCAATGGATTTTGGTCTATTCATGTTGATCGTCCGGCGAATAGGATTTCTTCCCCCTACCTGTGAAATTTAAACATAGGTAGGGGAAGTGATGTCATCTCCCCTCTCTGCTTTCTTTTCCGTTGCAGAGAGGAGAGAGACATCTAAAAACGTGAGTTGCACAAACAGCACACTGACACCAGGTCACATAGGCACATGTCATATAGTGCAGCGATCAGATTTTTACCCATCGCTGTACTTGTGATGCTAAATCCGTGTTAGGGTAGATAGTATTAGACCTAGTTAGGTGTAAATGCCCCCCCCAATAAAGGTTTTAACCCCTTGATTGCCCCCCGTCACCTGTGATCACCGTATAAGTGTCACGGGTGACGCTGGCTAGTTTTGTTGTGTTTTTTTTTTTTTTCTTTTTTTTTTTTTTTTTTTTTTATTACCTGCCATATATTTTATATACCTTTTATAGGTTTTAACCCCCGATTGCCTGGCGGTGAGCCCAGTTAGGTTTTAGCGTGCGTTGGGGTCAGCGTAAATACCAGGCAGGGCCAGTTAGCTAGGTACTCTGACATGCACTCACACATTAGGTAGGTGCTAGATATTATTGTAATATCTGATCAGATCAATATCTGCGATCTGATCAGATCTATATTAGCGTGCCTCTTAGATTTAGTATTGTAAAAAAACGCAGTGTCAGTGGGATCAGCCCAGATAACTGCTAACACCTGCGTTTAGCCTCTCTGCCCAGCCCACCCAAGTGCAGGATCAATAGATCTGTCACTTACAAAACACATCTGCAGCCTTCGCAGAGATCACGCCCGATCCCTGCGAATTCTGACAGTGACTTTGGTAGCGACTTGACGCCAGGTGCACTTTTTTGCCTGTGAGTCTCACTTGTGTACCTATAAATTTAGAGACCATGTCTAATCCGAGGTACACTAGTGAAGAGGCCTACGCGATTGTGAGTATAACAGATGAGAGCGATGGGGAAGACTCACTGTCAGATTCAAACTCACCAATCGAGTTGGTATTCGACAGCGGCTCCATGACAGATAGCTGACGATTGGGTGGTCCCTGCTAAGGTCAGGCGTACCAGAACCAGTTTAGCTGGCGCTGAGGTGCAATAACCGCAGGGCTCTCGTATGCAGCAGAGACCCAGTACTAGCGCTGCTACCCCTTCTGGGGACCTGGCAAGCACCAGCGGCCTGGTACATCCTGGTCATACAACCAGCACTGCAGTAACACTTGGTGACGTGGCAAGTCCCATAAGTGCAGTTCAAGCTGGTGTGGCTAGCACGAGTAATGCCCCACAGCCACGAAGATGAAGAACACAGGCCCGCAGAGCTCATAGTGCCCTTCCAAACCCTGATTGGCAACCCACCACTGATGCAGCGCCTGTACTTCCCCCATTCACTGCCTGACCCGGAATTCAGGTGAATACAGTTGATTTTAGAGCCATTGATTTTTTTTTTTCGCTGTGTTTCACCGAAGATCTCTATAGATCTATTGTGGACTAAAGCAATTTATACGCTGGTCAATACATCGCCGCTAATCCCTATTTGTACCTTGCCAGAAATTGGAAACCAATTACGGTTTCCGAATTTAAGACCTTTTTGGGCCTCGCCCCCAAAATGGGCATACATCATCTACCTGAATTGCGGTTAGATTGGTCCACTGAGAGAGGGTTTGAGTGTAAGAGAGGGGGGTGAGTATGAGAGAGGGGCGAGTGTAAGAGAGAGGGGGTGAGTTGAAGAGACCGGGGGGGCTGAAAAGTAGGGGGGCTGCGAGACAGAGGGGGGGCTGAAAGACAGGGGGGGATGAGAGGGACCACATAGCACAGCCCCCCGGGTTCTGTGTGTAGGCAGCTATGTGGATGTGATGCTGGGGCCGAGTCTCCCCCTGGTCCGGAGCTTCTCCTGCTGCTCTGCTCCTTCCAACCTTCGTCTCCCGCCTGTCCTCTTCCTCCGGGCCGTGATCTTCTTGGAGAAGAGAGGAGGTGGGTGGGGGAATGGAGGCTCTGGGAGCACCGGGGTGGCCGCGCCCGCTCCTCTTCAGTGGTCAGGGTGGGGGGAGAGGCGGAGCTTGCTCTCACATGTAACTGCCCTCCTCGCTGGCCACCTTACCCTGAATCCCTGCCGCTGCTTGCTGTCACACTCCCGCTGCCGCCGGCCGAACTCTGCATAAAAACCAGCCCACTGAGCCATCGGCCCACCGGGAAACTTCCGGTAGTCCCGATGGCCAGTACAGGCCTGCTGACCACTACACTGACCTACCTGATTACTACACTGACCTACCTGACCACTACACTGACCTAATTTATTCCTACACTGACCTACCTGACCACTACACTGACCTACCTGACCACTACACTGACCTACCTGACCACTACACTAACCTACCTGATTTCTATACTATCCTACCTGATTCCTACACTAACCTACCTGATTCCTACGCTGACCACTACACTGACCATTACACTGACCTACCTGACCACTACACTGACCTAATTTATTCCTACACTGACCACTACACTGACCTACCTGACAACTACACTAACCTACCTGACCACTATACTAACCTACCTGATTTCTATACTATCCTACCTGATTCCTACACTAACCTACCTGATTTCTATACTATCCTACCTGATTCCTACACTAACCTACCTGATTCCTACACTGACCACTACACTGACCATTACACTGACCTACCTGACCCATACACCGACCTACCTGACTACTACACTGACCTACCTGATCACTACACTACCTACCTGACCACGACACTAACCTACCTGATTCCTAAACTGACCATTACACTGACCTACCTGATCCCTAAACTGACCGCTACACTGACCTACCTGATTTCTACACTGACTGCTACATTGACCTACCTGATCCCTACAATGACCATTACACTGACCTACCTAATTCCTACGCTGACCACTACACTGACCATTACACTAACCTGCCTGACCACTATACTGACCGCTATACTGACTTACCTGATCCCTATAATGACCATTACACTGACCTACCTGAGCACTATACTAACCTACCTGATTCCTACACTGACCACTACACTAACCTACCTGACCATTACACTAACCGACCTGATTCCTACACTAACCACTACACTGACCTACCTAATTACTACACTGACCTACCTGATTAATACACTGACCACTACACTGACCTAACTGATGCCTACACTGACCATTACACTGACCTACCTGATTCCTACCACCTCCTATGGGGGTGGGCGTGTCACATCCTTAGCTCTAAGGGACTCATGTTGGGACCTGTAGTCCTTCATTAGGAGGATGAGGTCAGTGGTAGTGGTGGGGATTGGGGTGGATGAGTGGCAGTGCTGGGGGGATGGGTTTAGTGGCAGTGCTTTGGGGGATGGGAGCACTAACTCTCACTTGCTTTGACCTGTTAGTCAATGTCTACTTGGGAGGGGAGAGGGGGTTGGTTTGGAGGGTGGGTTAGGGTGAGAGAGAGGGGGTATGGTAGGGAGAGAGAGAGGGGAAAGTGGGAGGGAGGGTGGGTGAAAGAGAAGAGGTGGGTGAGAGAAAGAGGGTAGGTGGGCGAGAGAGAGGGGGGTAGGAGAGAGAGAGAGAGAAGGGGGTGGAAGTAAGAGAGGGGAGTGGAAGGGAGAGAGAGAGGAAGAGGGAGGGTGAGAGAGAAGGGGGTGGGTGAGAGTAAAAGGGGGGTGGGAGTGAGAGAGCGAGGGGGGGTGGATAAGCTAGAGAGGGAGTGAGAGAGAACGAGAGGGGGTGGAAGAGAGAGAGGGGGTGGGGGCGAGAGAAGGGGGGGAGTGAGAGAGGAGGTGGGTGAAAGAGACCCCCTATCCCTGCCTGCAGTCCCTCCTGTGCCCCCCTGTCCCAGCTCCTGTCTGTGGGTAGGTGTGTGTGCTGCACCTACCTCCCACCCATCCTTGTCCTCCGGACCCTCGGTCAGCCTGTCTTCCTTCTTGTTGATGGCAGTGCCAGCTGGGAGAGGAGGTTGGTGAAGGAGTGCAGGCTCTGGGAGATGTCAATGACGGGAAAGTCCCAGGCAATCCGGGACATGTGGGCACCCTAATCTTCCTGCAGGATGAGTGACCGGCCATGGGGAGAGTTCTGGTGATGAAGGAGTTAAGGGATTAACCAATCAGGAGAGACTGCAGGGACTTCATATGTACAGTCTGGAGGAAAGAAGGGAAAGGATGGACATCACCAAACCCTTTATATCCATCAAGAGGGTGAATGAGGTTCTGGAGGGGATTTTCTATATGAATTCTATGAAAAGACATGGGACTCAAAAACTGCACTAAAAACGCAGCCGCGGGGGTGTTTTTTGTGCATTTTTGCCACATTTTTTATGTCATTTTCATTCTTTTCAAAGGGGGGGGGGGGTGTTTCTCTTTTATTGCATCAAACATGCAGCACGCAGGATTTTACAAAATGCAGCGAATCCACAACTCATCATTATTAAGAGTTCCAAAGGATTGCATGGGGATGCATTTTTCTTTCGTCTTTTTAACACAAATTCAGAAGATAAACGGATCAGTGAGAGAATCCAGCCTAACGCTGGAGAGTAGAGAATGTGGTGCAGCCAATCAGCTTCCAGGATTTTTGGCGACGCTTCATTGAAGACGCTGAAGTGAGAAGCTGATTGGCTCCCATTCACAGCTGCAGCAGATTTTGCACTCTCCAGTTTTAGTAAATCTCCCCCTTTGTGGTGTAGAAATGACTTTGAGGAGAGTCATGTTTTGCCCCCTTGCTGTTTGTGGTGAGTGGTGAGATCCCAGCAGAGTGACGATGGACGCCCCATGCTCAGTCACACCGGATCCACATTTCATTCATTCTCTGTAATCAGCGCTTCTGGAACAATTCTCAGTCCAGGGAGCAGTGGGCGGGGTGACTCCTCCCTCCTGACTGGCTCCGCCCTCAGCAGACCTCCTATATATGAAGAGGGAGAAGTGCAGCTGAGCACAAGTTTGTCTGACAAGGAAGCAGCATGGCAGATGAAGTAAATGAAGTGAGTATTGAGCACCGATGGAAGCTCTAGGCAGTGGTTGGTATAGTGGTGGAGGGTGTAGGGTTGCTGGGTGTTGGCAGTGGTTGGTATAGTGGTGTAGGGTTGCTGGGTGTTGGCAGTGGTTGGTGTGGTGCTGTTGGGTGTGGGCAGTAGCTTGTATGGTGTTGCTGGGGGAGGATATGTATAGAATTGATGGCTGAGGTGCATATAGTGCTTCTGGGTGTGGGAAATGGTTTGTGTAGTGTTGCTGACTTAGCGTAGTGGTGCATAAAATGCTGTTGGTTGTGGATGGTGTGGGATTGTTGGTCAGGATTTTGGTTCTTGTCCTTCCACTTATTCAGATTATTTGGGGTGTAATGAATGCGTTTTGATATCCTGGACCTGGGTCTGCCTTCCTGGGTATCCTTAGTATATGGTACGTAGTATGCAATCTCTCAGATGCCGCCTGTCAGAACGGGGAACCGCAATGTTTAGTTTGGCTGTTCCCCATTCTTTCCCTCTGGCATTTCGCTGGCAAACATCGGGTCCGCCAGAGCCACAGGCACGAGCGTGCACCTCAAGCGGTGCTATCGCGCCCCCTAGCTGCCTGTCCATAAATCGCCGCCTATTTACGGTGATTCGTGAGACAGCGGCACACTGCCGCAGTAAATAAACTGCGCATGGTGTGGAAGTGGTTAGATATGTGGGCATGTGCTAGGAGTATGCATGTGGTGGTTTTATTGCTGTGAAGTGTATCTGGATGAATGTAATATGTATACTTTTACTTAATGTTGTCACTGTATATCTTAAATCTCTATAGTATAGGGTGTAATAACTATCATCTCTGCCTCTTATATACAGGGTGTAGTAATCCTCTCCTCTGCCTCTTATATACAGGGTGTAGTAATCCTCTCCTCTGCCTATATACAGGGTGTAGTAATCCTCTCCTCTGCCTCTTATATACAGGGTGTAGTAATCCTCTCCCCTGCCCTATATACAGGGTGTAGTAATCCTCTCCCCTGCCCTATATACAGGGTGTAGTAATCCTCTCCCCTGCCCTATATACAGGGTGTAGTAATCCTCTCCTCTGCCTATATACAGGGTGTAGTAATCCTCTCCCCCCTCTTATATAGGATGTAAATAATTCTCTACTTTCTCCCATACAGATTCTTTTCTTGTACAACTTCATCATCAAGCCTGGTCAGTGTGTGGAGGTGGAGGGCTTCATTCCAGAGGACTCTAAAAAGTAGGTGAAGATGCCGGTCTTGGCCACTTATTATACAATATATGTCTGTTCTGTGTAATGCAATCATTTGGAAAAAGGTACATTTTGCTCTGTACATCCTACTACCCCCCCCTTCCCCCGCTGGGAATTTGGCATGTGCGGTCCCTCAAATACCTGACTTCAGATTGTTTTGCTCCAACATTTGTGCTTCTACATTGTGACAAAACGTCATCCTGGATAAAACTTGTCTGACTTGTCAGCCATCATCTGAAATCTGACAATCCTGTGACTCCCATCTACACTCCATCTAGCAGTCCTACATCCATCCATCCATCCATCAGTCTGATTGGCAGACCTCTTCCATGCCATGATGCATCACCCCATGGTGGATGGCTGAATTTCCAGTACTTCTTGTAGGTCAGAGGATGGTGACCCCTTATAGAAGTGATGGGAACAGAATGGCCAGCTCCAAAATCTTGTTTTTAAATACCGGTGACTCTGCTATTGATTTCTTTAGCACTTTTCTTCCTGGGGGCCTCAAAGCACTCTACTGTTGGGGCCGATATCTTGGGTGGTCCCAGTAGAATATCCCACTAGCACATTTTTGAAGTGAATAGGAAACCATGTAAACTCCATGTGGATAATACCCTGATCAGGACTTGAATTGAGAACCCCAGTGTAGCAAGGCGGCTGTGCTCACCACTGAGTTACCCCACTTTAATGTCCAAGTAGCTGGAATCCTCACTAGATGACTGTTGGGTAAAATCCCTCATATAATCCATGTGTATCCTGTGCTCTGTGATCATTCATCAGGCACCTGAAGTTACAAAAGAACGTCCCTTCAGAAGGGAATACATTTATAGAACTCGCTTTATGGTTTATTTGCACCAATATTTGCTGTAGGTCACTGTGCAAGCAAAATGTATAGGAACAATAGCTTGGACATGCAGTCTGTCTTTTCCTCCTGGACCCCATTCAGGGGAGGGCTGGCAGCCTTAGGCCTGGGGGGCAAGTCCAGTCAAGTGGCCCACTGAACCACCGAATGAGCTCACCATCCATGCCCACCTAGTTTTAGAACAGATATTGATGTTATGAAGCAAGACAAATATGATACAATGTGATTACACAGAGCTGGGATTTCCCGCTTACATGGCACGGCCGCTGTAATATGAAGTCCCACCTCCTGGACCTGCTTTTATGATCGACATCACCATCAGCCATTTTGAATGTAAGGATGGCCTGGGGGGCAATTGCCACCCAGCCCCACCCCCCCCATTAACCTGTATAGCTGCAGGCACTATGGAGAAATTCATCCTCAATTTACAGTACAAAGCACTTCATCACAATCGCATATCTAGTTCGAGGTCCAAACACCCCTGAACTGGAAACGGGGAGTGAAAGGGCAAAAAGTAGAAGTGGCTCCACCTTCATCTCCCAGCAGTGACTCAGAAGCTCAGCCCACCTTCCCAGCTTTAACTTGTTAGTTCAGCTCCCCCCTCCTAGCAGTGACTCCTAAGCCCAGTTCCCCCTTCGCCCTCCCACAGCAGTGACTGCATTCACAGCAGCACGGTTCACCCTGCTCTTTTTAACAGCAATGAATCCTATGGCTGATTCTCACAGAAGCAGCCCAACTCGCCCTGTTTCCTTTACCAGAAGTTGGTCAGGTCACTCTGCTCCATCAACAAACCGTGTCTCAGCAGCTCAGATCACCCTTCTCCCTCTCACTAGTAGGATGGGAGAGCTGAGACCAGACTTGAATGACTTCACGGTGTCTCTTGTGAACCTCCCAGGATGAATTGTTCCACAGTGGCTGTGACTACAAATGTCAGTGAGGGATGTCTTTAAGCTTCCTGCTTGTTAAGAATCTGTAAATAACCGCATGTCCATATCCACACTACAGGTTCACTTTAGCTATTTTTTTGCTATGTTGATGTGTATTACAGGACCCCTATGTATATTTGCAAGCAAACTACGTTTCCAAAAATTAGCTGATATTTATATATAATTTTGCCATTATGAATTAAGTGGCAGAAGCTCCTCTGATCCCCATGGGAGTACCACTGGTGAACGACTCGAGTACTTTATCCAACAAGGTCAGCTGAGGAGAATAATTTCTGTTTCTGTTTTTTTCTAGGTTTATCATAAACATGGGGAAAGATATGTCCAATTTAGTGCTACACTTTGAACCTCGATTTGACTACGAAGGAGACAAGCACAAGATCGTCTTGAACTCAAGGAAGGACGGTGTCTGGGGAGCGGAGCAGAGGGAAAGCTTCTTCCCCTTCCAGGAGGGGACAGACACCACGGTACGTCTATGCTGGGAGGGGCAGGACAAATGTGGGAAAGTGGCATCATTGTTCATATCGGGGACACAATATATATCTGACCGATGCAATAGGCATGTGGGAAGATCCACTGGATTCCATGATGTTGCCATGATCTACCGCCTAGTGAATGGTTTGCTGTTGGTCAGATCACTGATTGCCAGAATTATCAGCTTGCAAAATTTTCATGTAACTTCCATTTTTTGTGTATGCATGTGTTATTGAAAATGTTATGTTTGTGAGATGAATGTTATAGGAAGAGGAGGGAATCGGGAAAACCTTGACATGGAATGTCACAAGGGGGTGTTTGTGTCTCCAACCCGCCCGTAAAAACAGGGCAGTTTTTCGGGTGTCCGTAGCGGCTGAAAAGTGCCAGTAAAAACGGCTGCCATCGGCTCTGGTCAGAGCTGCGCATGTGCAATTCAGGAAATCCCTGAGATGAGTTGGATGACCACTCCTCCTGCTGCCAGCGAGTGCAATTTGACATAGGGGACAAAACTGATGGACTAAATAATCTGCCCTTATTATATCTATATCATTTTGGGCTCCAGTTCTCCAAAAATGGATATGGAGAAAAGGCAACTAAACTGAAGAGGTATGGAGGAGCTCAGCTATGAGGGAAGATTAGAAAATTAATTCTCTCGAAGATATTTACATAGGGATATAATCAATATGTATAAAGGGGTCCATATAGTGAGCTGCTTGAGTTATTCACTTTAAGGTCATCACAAAGTGCTAGGGGGCACGCCTTGTGTCTAGAGGGAAAAGTCATTGGACTTTTTCACCTCCAAATATTATGTGTGTATATATAATTATCCCCCCCCCCCCCCGTGCAGCAAATGGGTTCATGTTTTGCTGGGGTTTGTCCCCGTGTTTGTGTACCCCTGTCAAGGACACACAGTATTAATTGGAGCAATGACTGGGACAGTGGCAGATGAGGCCCTTATTTGGGCCCCTAGAAGGGGAGATAAAGGTACAAGAATGAGGTACTTTGCAGACCTGGTTTCTTCATTGTGATCTACAGATGAGACAAAAACTGAATTGTTGAATTCACTGTCAAATGCCAAAGCCTCAATGCAGTCACCACTGCACTCCTGCACGGTTCTCACGTTCAGCGTGTAGTGTAGATGCTATGTAGCTGGCATGGCATACAGCAGCCTTTCTCAACCCCTTGCCCAGAGGAACCCTTAACTTTCAGTATTTGGGGAACCCCTGCTATAATGAATGCATTGGTAGTCAGTGGAGAAAAAAAGCCCCTTACATTTGGTGGTAAGAATGCCCCTCCTACAGTGGTCAAAATGCAACTTGTAGGCAGCACAAAAAATCATTGGTTTCATGAAGCTGCCCCCCAAGTGGTGTTAAGGCTTGAAATAAACAGCCACCATCATATGGGAGTTAAATCCGCTACAGCTCAAATCCCCAGAATTCTCTGAATGAACCCTAAGGTTCTGTGGAACTCTGAGGGAGAATGGCTGGCATACAGGTACTCCATACTGACCACCAGCTATTGATCTCCTGAGGGCTGCAGTCATTGTTTTAGCTGACACCTTGTCACCTAAAACATTGCAGCAGGGTTTATGACTTTCAATTCCCAAGGAGACCCGTTCCCCAACTCTTTCCGACGACATACGGTACGGTCGATGTATCG
>BLSH010073913.1:0-11575 GCA_018402905.1 Glandirana rugosa | reverse complement strand
CTCGTTTCTCCCTGTAACGAGGTTTAGTCCCTGTCAACCCTCGATACGTGTTTCGGTTCAGTGTTTGACTCACTTTACGTTTTCACGTGATTTCGTCATATTTACGTTTCTAGTTCCCACCGTTATGGTGTTCTGTAGTGGTCGCAAGGTGTGACTACGACCAATACCGTATGGGTACTTTTTATTTTATTTTTGTTCAGAACTTTACTGTAATACGTTTACTCGATGTGATACGGCAGTGTTTCCTGTGATGAGGCGGAGCTACGCTCTCTCCATTGTGCTGTCCTGAAAGGCTTATAGAAATACCGTCACCGGTAAGTCTAACTAAGGTTTTTTTAGCTCATTTGCATAATGTCATTTCAAGACTTGTTTTTATTTTATTTTTCATGGGTATGCCATAACCAGCATCAGTGTGGAACGCTGGTGATGTCTTGTGGTATTGCCACCCTTGATCTTTGCATTTATACTGCTTTAGTGCACTTTTGCATTTCACTCAGTTTGTGACTTGGCTTTGTGCATAGCTCCCAACTGTCCCTGATTTGGAGCAATGTCCCTCTTTGCTCCTCATTTGTCCCTAATTTGTGTCTCCTCTATATAGTTGTATTTAAAATTCACTTTTTATATATCTAAGCATTTTCCAGCATTAAACATTCATCTAAATTCTAAATTGCTGCATTTGTAAATTGCAATGCCAATATAAAGAAATGGTAGTAAAAAAAATCACTTGTGGGTTTAGCCAATCTTTCTGTACAATTCTCCTTTTCTCCCACAAGGGGGTGTGTCCTATGCCTGCATACTTTTGCTGATAGGTGTCCCTCATTCCCATCTCAAAGTTGGGAGGCATGCTTTGTATGTTATCCATTTAGTTGTCATAGCCCTTGGATCTACATATATAGTTTGTCACAAGAGTTTTATATGTAGAGAGCGCCACCTTACCCTTATTTTATTACAAATTACTGTTGCAACCGTCAGCAAGTCTGCACAAGTTCTGCTAGCGTTAACGTGTCTGAAGTTTCGTCCTTCACATAAAGGGTTACAACATCGTGACACACCGCAAGTCTGCTTATCAGGACATTTGGCGCCAGCTTGTCTGGTAATGTGGGGGCGGTGCCACACCCTGAAAGTCTCATCGCTTGCAGCTAGCGGCAGTCACCATGAGGAGAGAGGTGGGCGACTTGTGCCAGCATTGACCTGGTTGCCGGATTGGTGGAGCGGACCCTGATGGACACGGGGGTCCGATTGGAGCCTTGTGGGGGACTCTCCCTGGGAGTCATCGACGCAATGGAGAGGCTGTGTCTTATCTGCCTGGACTGTCGGATACTTACCGTGGAAGTCACCACCTGTGCCCGGTGCAGCCATTAACCTGAAGGGTATCTACATTGCAGGAGCCGCAATACTACCTGGTGGACCTGCAATCAGGGCTTTGTCTGCAGCCATGGAAGGCCAGATCAGGCCTGGTGACACCACCCAAAGGCGGGGTAGAGTTGCAGCCTGGCGACTTCCCTGAGGACAGAGGGGAAGGAGAGGCTGTCATGGCTTGTGGCCCGGTCAGGGAACTGCAGACTGTGTACCGTTGAGCGGGAGTCTGGGATCCCTGAAATGCCAGCTGAGTCCCAACCCATTGGCATCCCAGCTAGTCCAGAGTCAGTGGTTGAGGGGCAGGCAGTCCCTGTCAATCCCAGTAAGGATGCCAGGGACAGGTCCATAAACTGGGGTCACCGAGACTGTTGGCAGAATTTGGAGCACCTGGTTGAGGGGTCCTCTCCAAGTGAGGGGCCTGATGAGCAGGAGACTGAGTTCTCATGTCCTATATTTTTCGGAGGGAGAGGAGTCTGGGCCCCCTTAAGATTCAAAGACTGCAATAGGAATTCCCAGGCCTTCCGCCACCCAGACCAGAGCAGCCACCTACCGTCAGATGGTGCTGAAATCCCCTGACACACAAATTTTACTGGGGAGGGGGTAAGCAAAGTTTGGCAAGGTTCTCCCGGTATCAGGGGAGGTGCAGCGACTGGTAGCTCTGGAGTGGTGCCTGGACTACCCCTATGTCCCACCCCATGTCATGGACATTGTTAAGGGCTCCAGGGAGGAGTGGGAAGATGACATGGGACTACTTCTATGGGAAAGGTGTGAGGAATGAAAGGAGTGGAGCCTTGGATGTGCTATTAGGAGAGACAGCGTGATGGTGATTAAGCCCAACCAGCCTGCAAAAAATTTTATTTCCATTCGGGAGGAAGGGGGAGGCCAGAATATGTTGCCTGACCCCCCCCCCCTTACTAAAATCCAATAAGGCTGTTGGTGATACAGCAGGTGTAGGAACCCTTCATTGACAGGGGCAGTGGAGTTTTTTCTGATTACAGGACAAACCAGCCTGCCACCCTGTGCCCCAGTGGAAGAAACTGGCCGATTGGAGGGGCGCTTGGGTGAGGTTTGCCCTCTAATACCTGTGCAGGGAGGGGCCCCTTCCACCAGGAAGAACTCTTTCCTATTGACTTTCTTGTTTCTGCTCCTGCAGTGAGATCATAGCCCCTCACTGACAGGCAGGTGAAGGGGGGGGGGGGGGATGTCTTTATTCTATTGGAGGCCCATAACACCCTCTCAATCATTATTTGTAGGTAGTTTTTACCTTCTCTTAGGATAGAACGGCTATTCAGCCTCATCCGTCGAGAGTCAACACTCCTACAAATATGCAGATGGAGTGCTTTTCTTCCGAGGAAAGTGCTTTGCTCCAGCAATGTATATTGTTGTTGTATCTGGCTAGTTGCAGGGACCTGTAGCTAGGAATGCATTATACTGTACAGTGTGAATTTACAGTGACGGTATTGCTATATTTTTGCACTTGTATGGTTCCCCATCCAAATTTTTTTTTTTTTTTTTTTTTTTTTTTACTCCCCCCCCTCCCCCCCCACTTTTACTTTGGGATGCCCTTGCACAGGAGCTATATTTGTAAATTTTCAGCTGGAGACCAGCTGATGGGGGGGGGGGGGTGTGAGCGTAGCGCCCCTAGGTGCTTATTGTAGTGATAAACGGTGCAGCGCAACTTTAAGTGCAAACCAAAATGTAATGAGTATATAACCTAATTTTAAAGTAGTCCAAAGAATCGCAATAAATCCAGAATCCTCAAAGTACATAAAACTAGAGTTCATGAAAAATAAATGAGTAATGCAAGTATAGGGTGCAATTGTCGACAGGCATACAAGGAAATAAAACACAAGGGGCATAAATGACAAGAATCAACTGCTTACAGTATCTTAGACTTGTGTAGTCAGAGGTGGTAGTCCAAGGAAATGGCACCAGAGGCAGCCTTCAGAGGATGACCTGGAACCCAGGTTCATAAACTGAAAGAGAGGCAAAGAACAAAGAGGCGCCTCGAAGTGCAATTAACAAGGTACAATTTATTGAAACTGTTAAACAGCCCTTACAAGATCCCAGGTAAATACAGGCACAATCAGTCCAAAGAGATGGAGAAGGGGCAGGTGTAGGACACCAATCCAGCTGGTTCACTACCAATGGATGGTAAACAGCCAGCTGAAGCGGTGTGGGAACGAGGCTGGGAGCGCAGGAGCGATCGTCTTGGGTGGATGACGTCACAGATGCGAAAAATAAATGCAATAGAGTTCATATATCCGTCATTTCAGTGTAATGAGTGATCCATCCTAGTGACCAAATCCATCTTTTGTTGTGACATCGCACCACCAGGTGAAAGACCTGCTTACCTCACTGCCGCTGTTATGGTGCATAGACACACCAATCTCTAATTGGTCCTCCAGTGTTCTCCCAAACACATCGATCCACTGAACTTTCAGCTGTGTAAGCCCAACAATCCAGACTGGATCTCAGGGTAATACTGTTGTATAGAATCTCCGCTCTCTTGCGGGTCACCCGGCCATACCACATGCAATATAAATGCTAATATCTTTATTAAAATCCCGTAATAGAAACGTTTACAAAACCAAGATGAATACAAGCGTAAAAAGCCCATCTGGTTCGCTCACCACCTACAGGCATGTAGGGAAAGAGCCGTGTGATGTCAGCAAAGTGGGTTGCTCCTCCTAAACACGCGTGTCACCTGATTCTTCAGTAGGCTACCAGACGGCTTTTTATGCTTGTATCCATTTTATATTGCATGTGGTATGGCCAGGTGACCCGCAAAAGCAGAGCTTCTATACAACATTATCCCAAGATCCAGTCTGGATTGTTGGGCTTACACAGCTGAAAGTTCTGTGGATCAATGTGTTTGGGAGAGCACTGGAGTCCAGAGGACCAATTAGAGATTGGGGTGTCCAAGCCCTATAACATCGGCAGTGAGATTAGCAGGTTTGGGGCAGTGCCAGTGTGCACCCTCCCCAAATTAATTGGTCAAGTGATTGGTAACTGACCAATTTACAAGGTGATTGAACTTTCAGTCTCTCCTGGTCATTTTATGTATATACACCACTCGGTCTGGCAGCCCAGACTCTTTCATCTACCCATTTGCATCATCTCACTTTGATTTTACGGCTTTGTTACCACATTGTGGTTTTGTGAGTATTCATTTTTAAACTTTTTTTTTTTTAAATTTGAATACATTTTTATGGTCCTGCACTAGGTGCGTGTGCCTCCCTTTCTGTTTTGTACCTTTCGGATCACCCTGTGGGGGGGGGGGGGGGGGGGTGCACAGCACAGATTTGATGTTCCAGTTGCCTTTTACTCCGAAGGTCTTTTAGCGTTGGAAACCTATTTTTATTTTTTTTTATATAACAAACCTACACACCCTATCTTGTTTGTAACCCGAGGACCACCTGTATTTGTCTTTTTCCTACTGAAAATAAGATGATTGCTCAGAGCTGGAATAACTTTGTGGCAAGACTGGGCACAGATGACCTGAAGACATCTGATTCCTATACTCTGCTAGGCAGGAGTCTTTTATTTATTTTTATAGATTTTTTTTTTTCGGGTTTACATCCACTTTAGAGTAGAACTATAGGCAAAAGTTTTCATTTTTGATAGTGTAAGGGAGGGTTATAACCCTCTTGAAGATCATATATTTTTTTTTTCACCATCCTGTGTCCCATTGCAGATATTTCACTTCATGTTCCATATCTAAACGGGAAGTGAGAGAATCCTTACAAAATAAGAAAATTCCTTCTGGACCCCCAGGTCTGTGTCCCCATTGGAAAAGTTCCCCACTATTACTCTTTTAGGGACAACACAAAATTGAAGTTTCCTTTTTTCAATGATGGTAAACAGGACAAATAGAGGGTGAATCTGTTTAACAGGGAGACACAGAAATAAAAACAGGCGTTCTAATCCATCTGCACTCTATCCTAAACAAAACATTTTTTCTTTAGTTATACTTTAACCACTTCAGCCCCGGAAGGATTTGCCCCCTTCCTGACCAGAGCCCTTTTTGCAATTTGGTAGCTGCATCGCTTTAACTGACAATTGTGCGACGTTGTACCCAAACAAAATTTGCTTTTTTTTTTTTTTTTTTTTTTTTTTTTTTTTTTTTTTTTCCCACAGATGGAGCTTTCTTTTGGTGGTATTTGATCACCGCTGCGTCATTTCTGATCACCGCTATAAACAAAAGCGACAATTTAGCAAAAATCAAATTTACTTTTTGCTAAAATACAAATTAAAAAAAAATATATAAAATCAATTTTTTCATCGGTTTTGGTCGATTTATATTCCTCATATTTGTGATAAAAAAAATCGCAATCGCCATTTGGTTTGCGCAAAAGTGGCCGTGTTTACGGATGATGAGAATTCATTTCTGGGGTTTTTATTATAATTTTTTTTTTTATTTTTTTTTTACTAGCAATGGCGGCGATCTGCAATTTTTAGCGGTACTGCGATATTTCAGCGGACATGTCGGAACATTGACACCTTTTTTTTTTTTTGGGTCCATTGGCATTTGTACAGCGATCGGTGCTATAAAAATGCACTGATTACTGTGTAAATGCCATTGGCAGTGAAGGGGTTAACCTGCAGGGGGCGCTCTAAGGGTTAACTATGTTCCCTCAGTGCGTTCTAACTGTCTTAGTGTTTGACTGGCAGGGGGAGGGGAGCAATCACAGCTTCCATATAGAGGAAGGCTGTGATCACTCCCTTCCCCCACTAACAGAACAGAGGTCCATGTTTACTTACACGGATCTCCATTCTTTCACTCCGGGGCGGGTAGCTGGCGGAGATGGAGTCCGCAGCACCCGCTCCCTGGCCCTCCCCGGACAGTGAGCACGCGCCTCCGGCGGCGCTCACAGTGCGCGATCTGGCAGCTGCCGGTGACGGTGGCTTGCCCAGGAGAGCCCCCTTGTCGCCATCAACCTGCGGTTGGCAGTCGGCAAGTGGTTAATCTCACGTAGGAATCTGCTTTAATGTAACCCTCATTGGTACCAAAAGGCACCCAATGGCGTTTGGACCGGATTATTATTTCAGACATTGGGTAGGACACCTCCATATTTATGGAATAGTTGCAATCGGTTTTACCAATTCCCTTTCTGCTTAATTTTAATGCATTTACTGGCAGGTGTATAGGGAGCTTGGGTACATGGAACACTTTCACAGCTGACATGCCAGCATTCAGATGTGAGGAAAGCATTGGTTGGGTGTGCCTTGGGTACATACCTGTCCAACCTACTGAGCCCATGGAATAAGCTTACCTTAGTTTATTACACTTAAGTGGGGTTCCTTTTAGCCATCACTAAAAAAAAAAATAAAGGGGACCCTTGAGGGTTGTCTGCCAGGGAGCCCTTTCTAAATTCTCCTGAACAGAGTAGGGTTTAAGCCAGATCCCCCCCCCCCCCCCCCTTGTTGAAAGTAGTGTCCATGTTTTACAGAATGAGTCTCTGATTAGTCCTTGTAGTGGTCCTAAGAAGCAGTTACAGGTATGATTGGCCACGATTGCTGAATAACAGTTGAGCGGACACCTGGATGTTCGGGTTAGGCAGAACTTCGCAAAAGTTTGCGTTCGGCCCCCGAACCCCATTGAAGGCTATGGTGACCTGAACTTTTGGGCACTAAAATGGCTCTGAAAGGGCTAGAGGGCTGCAAAAGGAAGCAAAATTGGGGTAAGCATAGGACAAGTGCCCTGCAAACAAATGTGGATAGGAAAATAACTTAAAATCACATAAAAATAAAAATTGGAAGAGGTGGATGATGTGGGGGAGGTTGAGGAGGCGGTGACCGTGGCGGTGGCAGTGGCAGTGGAGGGGATGGCCCAACTCTGAGCTTTCAGCAAGGGACCGGGAGGGAGACAATGTGAAGGAACTGGAGGCATTGTCAGCCA
This sequence comes from Glandirana rugosa, assembly GCA_018402905.1. Classification (NCBI taxonomy): domain Eukaryota; kingdom Metazoa; phylum Chordata; class Amphibia; order Anura; family Ranidae; genus Glandirana; species Glandirana rugosa. Next base: position 4,314 of record BLSH010073913.1, on the reverse strand, counting down.
CCCAATCTACGATCACCTGTACTTGTTCTGGCCTCACCAATCGTTGAGCGGCATTCGGGCCGACCATATACCAGTGAAGGTTCTGTCGGCTACTCGCACCTGAGAAAGGTGTATCACTTGTGCGTGTAGCTGGCAGAAATCGCCCACTTCCTCTCCTTGCAACAGGAACTTCACCAACACCAGGACCACGTCCCTTATTTGACGCTCTCCTCGTTCTGGACGCAAATGTACTATTTAGCACAAATTTAGATTTGTTAAACCAGCAATGTAGACGCACTTTTTGTGCAAGAAATGCACAGCAAGATGCAAATGTACTATGTAGCACTAGTTTTGTTAAACCAGCAATGTAGACGCACTTTTTTTTTTGTGCAAGAAATGCCCCGCTGGCCGCAAATGTAATATTTTGCACAAAAAAAAAGTTTAACTTCAACGTGAAAGCAGTATTTAAATATGCCAACATTTTGCCAACTGAACTAACAGAACACGATTATAGTAGTTACATAGTCAGTGAGGTTGAAAGACCCAAGTCCAACCTATGTGTGCTTTTATGTCAGTATTACATTGTATATCCCTCAATGCTGTGGTCCCTTAGGTGTGCATCTAGTAGTTTTTGGAAATTCTCTATACTCCCAGCAGAGACTACTGTTTGTGGAAGAGAATTCCACATTCTCACTGCTCTTACCGTAAAGAAACCTCTATGCATTTTAAGGTTAAACCGCCTTTCCTCTATTCGTGAATGGGCGTGTCTTTGTGTACCCCCATGTGCTGAATAGTTTTGTCCCTATAGTGGGGTCCCCAGTACAGTATTTGTACATTAAAATCATCTCCCCTCAAGCGCCTCTTCTCCATAGAGAATAAGTTCAGTGCTTGTCATCTTTCCTCATAACGAAGGTCTTCCAATCATTTAATTAGCTTTGTGGCCCTTCTCTGTACCCTTTCCAATACCAGGATATCCTTCCTGAGGACTGGTGCCCAGAACTGTCCCTGACACACGTGCAGTGCACTTGCAAAAATGGCTGAAAACGCCCACCTAACAAACAGAAAAATTGTTTAGGTTTTTAGCACCCACCAATAAATCGCTGTTTTTAACAGATTTTCCAATGCTAATCTGTCCCTCGCAGCGTCCTCTCCCTACACTAGTATGACATGTGACTCCAGCTTATATAGAGGCTGGGTCAAATGATGCGCTGGCCAATCGCAGCCATGCCATTGGTAGGCATGGCGGTGATGACTTCTAAGGGCAAACAAGTGAAACGCTTGTTTGGCTGCCCTGCAGCTATTCAAAAGGCACAAAGCAATACCCGAACCTGGACTTTTTCTCAAATGTTCGAGACACGGTCACCCTAAAGTCCGGTACGAAACTGAACTTTACAGTTCAGGTTCGCTCAACTTTAACTGACAGGCAACCTTGCTAACTTACAAAATCCATGTGGTTTTAGAAGCCAACTCCACCTAGACCCTGCATCTGAGGCAGGGACATCAGCAGAGCAGACCTGCACATTTACCACCTGATCAGCTAAGGTACCTTCATCAGGCATCATGGAGTGGAGGTAAAACTCACTGCAGAACCTGGCATACGGCAGGAAGGTCTTGCAGGCAGTGGTCCTACCCTAAGGTAGGCCTGCAGTTTCTTTATTATCCTCTCAGGTGTGCTGTCCTGGAAGGTGAGAGCAGAAAACATCACCTCGCAGGTGTGCCAGCATCAGCAATCATGAAGATCTTTGTCAGGGAATACATTTATCTAACCAGCTTTATGGTTTATTTTCAACGGATGCACCTATCGGAATATTTGCTATAGGTTACTGTGCAAGCAAAATGTATAGGAACAAAATTTGGACATACTGTACATTCTGTCTTTCTCTCCACCTGGACCCCACTAACCTGTATAGCTGCAGGCACTGTGGAGAAATCCATCCTCAAAATTTTACAGCAGGAAGCACTTCATTACGATCACATACATGGTTGGAGGTCAAAACGCCCCTGGAATGGCAACGAGTGAGAGCGCATAAAGTGACTCCTCAGCTAAGCTCACCTTCCCAGCTTTAACTTGGTTCAGCTCCCCCTCCCAGCAGTGACTCCTTAGCCCAGTTCCCCCTTGTCCCTCCCACAGCACTGACTTGGCAGTCTCAGCAGCAGCTCAGCTTGATGGCTCAGTTCACTTTTCTCCCTCTCCCTGCCAGCAGTGACTCAGCAGCTCAGATCACCCTTCCCCCTCACTAGTTGGATGGGAGAGCTGAGACCGGACTTGAATGGCTTCAGTGTTTCTCTTGTGAACTTTCAGGATGAATTGTTCCACAGTGGCTGCAACTACAAATGGCACTGAGGGCTTGTTTTAAAGCTTGCTTAATGCTTGTTAAGAATATGCAAATAACTGAATGTCCATATCAAAGCTAAAAGTTCACTTTGGTGTTTTGGTATGGGGATAGAGTACTACAGTATATCTGACCAGGTCAGCTGAGAAGAATAATTGCTGTTTCTGTCTTTCTAGATTCTCCATAGACTTGGGAACCGATGATAAGAATTTATTGCTGAACTATAACCCTCGCTTTGACTACCTTGGATACAACCGCATGATACTGATGAGACCGATGAAGGATGGTTACTATGGAGCGGAGCTGTTGGAATCCTTCTTTCCCTTTCAGCAGGGGTCAGATACCATGGTAGGTCTATGCTGGGAGGGGCAGGACAAATGTTGGATGGGGCAAAGTGGCATCACTGCAATTTGGACACACGGGGGATTTACTAACACTGTAGCATGCAAAGTGCAGTTCTGCATAGAAACCAATTGGCTTCCAGGTTTTATTGTCAGGTTTCTAACCTCAGCCTGCTCAATTAAACTGACTATAATGCACACCAGCTTCTGAGTGCCCCAGTTTTAGTAAATCTCCCCCATAATCATCTCTGAATGAGGCAGTAGACAGCCAGTGACGGGTTAGGTGAAGGGTCTATAGGCTTTTCTATGATGGTCACCCCTTCAGCTCCTTCCATGAAGGGTGAGAACCCCCCCCCACATAGGAAGATCCAATGGATTCTGTCATGCTGCCATTGTGTTATGATATACCACCTAGCAACTGGTTGCTATTGGTGACAGGACTGTCAACATTATTTGCTTGCAACATTTTCCATGTAACATTTCATTTCTGTTTTGTGTATTCTAGGGAGAGGAGGTAATGGGATCAGGAAATCCCTGACCTGGGATGTCCCCTGTAAAGACTCAATCTGGGGAGTAGGGGGGGGGGGGGGGGCTGGCGGGGGGGGGGGGGGGGGGGTACAGGGAATGGATATTGCTGCTGATGAATGCTCTGTTACTCTAAATTAGAAAAGCAAATCCTCTAGTGGGACTTTGAAGGGCATAAACTCCACTAAGACTAGATACATAAAAGTGTAAATTAGTTTGTTTTTAAAAGTTAAGGGAATGGAAAGGATGAGGTAGAATAGACGCCCAATGTACAAAACAAGAATACATTAAAATGCAACAAATACACATAGCAGAAGCACTGATTTACTGCACGGCTGTGTGATTGAAACAGAGAGCAACCCAAGTTAATCGAAATTCATCGGTGGGGAAGATTTTATTCAGAAAGTGAGAAGGCTTATTTTTATATGGGGTAGAATAAAACAACTGACCCAGAATCTTGCTCTCCAATATTTTTAATTTACCCTAAGCCAGCTTTAGTAGATGGGGACCCCTGTTAAAGACACATGAACATAGCCACTGGCAGGCATACAGGGGGCGCAGCAGTCGCCATGACGGCTGGGCCCCATGCTGTAGGGGGCCACTGTATGCCTACATTAAGATTCCTGTTGCTCAGCTGTATTGTACATTGGCACTGCAGGGAGCTCGTCACTGTTCAGACACAGGGCTAAAGTGAAAGCATAGCATGTTGTGCTCTGTCTCCCCCTAGAGTGCGCTGGCCAGCAGTAAGGTACAGTGCTCTGTCTTATGTGTGTTCATGCATGTGCTTAACTACTTGCCCGCCGCAGCGTGGCTCGTTAGGGCAAATCGCCGTCACAACTAGGATTGTGAGCGCCGCTGGAGGCGCGCTCACTGTGTCCGGGGGGGCCAGGCAGCGGGTAGGGTAGACTCTATCAGCGCTGGCTACCTGCAATGGGCGCCCCCGCCCCCCCCGCAGTGAGAATGGAGGTCGGCGTATGTAAACAGATCTCTGTTCTGACAGAGGGGGAAGGACTGTGATCACAGGCTTCCTGTATATGGGAGCCGTGATCACTCCCCTCCCCCTGCCAGCCCAGCCCCCATACAGTTAGAACACACTTTTGTTAATGACCGGTTTGGTGGTAATCTTTGTCTTTACG
>BLSH010073885.1:168681-188205 GCA_018402905.1 Glandirana rugosa | reverse complement strand
CCCCCCCCCCCCCCCCCCCCCCCCCCCCCCCCCCCCCCCCCCCCCCCCCCCCCCCCCCCCCCCCCCCCCCCCCCCCCCCCCCCCCTATTGTTGCTTGGGTGAGGTACATTGTTGCTTGGGGAGCAATTTGTTGTGTAAGGGATCTATTGTTGCTGGGGTAGGATCTATTGGGATCTGTTGTTGATGTCTCCAGTGGATCAATTTTACTGTTTTTCTGGTTATAAGGAAAGAACACATTCCATACAAATTATTTATCACCACAAAAAGATACTTGGGACAGTACTGGGAGGTGGGTAGAGGGTAGAACCAAGAGACGGTGTCAGGGGAGGGTAGGGCATGGAGACATGCAGGGATTTAGAAGGGGGGGGGGGTTCCTGCACCTATTACATAGTTACATAGTAGGTAAAGATGAATAAAGACAGCAGTCCATCCAGTTCAACCTGTGTAGGTGTACGTGAGTCAGCGTCGGTAATCATTTCCCATCTCCACGTCTGTTGTGTTCTCCAAGATGCCCCTCCAAGAGTCTTTTGAAATGATCAATTCTCTCTGCTGAAACCACCACTTGTGGAAGAGAGTTCCACATTCTTACAGCCCTGACAGTGAAAAACCCCCTGCGCAGCTTAAGGTTAAACCACTTCTCCTCCAATCTAATTGTGTGGCCCTGTGTCCTCATACACTCCCTGAGATTGAATAGCTTTTTTCCTATGCGGGGATCACCACTGGGATATATGTAAATTGCTATCATGTCCCCTCTTAAGCTTCTTTTCTCAAGTGAGAATAAATGTATTGTTTGTAGTGGCTCCTCATAGGTCCTCCAGTCCCCTTATTAACTTAATTGCCCTTCTTTGGACTCTCATTTGCAATGTAGTTGCACACCAGTGGCAGCTTGTGACGTTTAAGGATTGGGGGGGCACCAGGCCCCACCCTTCCTTTTTGACCCCTCCTACTTATCATAAGCCTCACCCCTTATAGAATCCACCCACTCCGTCCCCTGTATTCCCCATATTGTGTCAGTAGTATACAGCATCACAATATACAGTATACAGCTCAGCATCACAGGTGGGGTATATTGCAGCCAGTAACACAGCATGCAGCCAGTACACAGGTATTGCAGCCAGTATCACAGTATGCAGCCAGTATCACAGTATGCAGCCAGTACACAGGTATTGCATCCAGTACACAGGTATTGCAGCCAGTACCACAATATACAGCCAGTACACAGATATTGCAGTTGGTACACAGGTATTGCAGCTGGTATGCAGGTATTGCAGCCGGTGCACAGATATTGCAGCCAGTATCACAGTATACAGCCAGTACAAAGGTATTGCAGCCAGTACACAGGTATTGCAGCCGGTACACATGTATTGAAGCCAGTATCACAGTATGCAGCCAGTACACAGGCATTGCATCCAGTACACATGCATTGCAGCCAGTATCACAGTTTGCAGCCAGTACACAGGTATTTCAGCCAGTATCACAGGTATTTCAGCCAGTACACAGGTATTGCAGCCAGTACACAGGTATTGCAGACAGTACACAGGTAGCCAGTATGCAGGTATTGCAGCCAGAACACAGGTATTGCAGCCAGTACACAGGTAGCCAGTACACTGGTATTGCAGCCAGTACACAGGTATTGCAGCCAGTACACAGAGTGCCAGTGTACAGGTATTGCAGCTGGTACACAGGTATTTAAGCCGGTACACAGGTATTGCAGCCAGTATCACAGTATGCAGCCAGTACGCAGGTATTGCAGTCAGTATCACAGGTATTTCAGCCAGTACACAGGTATTTCAGCCAGTATCACAGGTATTTCAGCCAGTACACAGGTATTGCAGCCAGTACAAAGGTATTGCAGCCAGTACACAGGCAGCTAGTACACAGGTATTGCAGCCAGTACACAGGTAGCCATTACACAGGTATTGCAGCCAGTACATAGGTAGCCAGTACACAGGTATTGCAGACAGTACACACTATTGGTATAGCAGACAGTACACAGGTATTGTAGCCTGTACACAGGCAGCCAGTGCACAGGTAGCCAGTACAAAGGTAGCCAGTACACAGGTATTGCAGCCAGTGCACAGGTAGCCAGTACACAGGTACTGTAGTTAGTACACAGGTAGCCAGTACACAGGTATTGTAGCCAGTACACAGGTAGCCAGTACACAGGTAGCCAGTACACAGGTAGCAAGTACCTCAAGTAAGGGGAGTCAGGCCGCTCTCTTTCTCACGTGGCAACGGGAATAACAGACATGCAGTGCTGGAGTGGACACTCTCCCTGTCCAAGCACCAGCACATCCGCCAGTCCCGTCCCCGCGTCCTGACCAATCAGTCACTGGCTGGAGGCGTTGCTGTTGCCCACTCCATTATTTTGTTCAGGTCTTTCTGTAAAATTTCTATATCCTGCTGTGCAGTTATTGCCCTGCTTATTTTTATATCATCTGCAAAAACTGAGATTGAGCTATTTATCCCATCTTCTATATCACTTATGAATATATTAAACAGAATTGGTCCTAAGATAGAACCTATTGGTACCCCACTTACCACTCCAGACCAGTCTGAGTATGCCTTATTTATCACTACTAAGGATGGGCGAATGGTTCAGCCCGAGCATAAGTTCGGACAACTTCTGTTGTTCGCCTGTTCGGCAGACAGCCAAAAAAATGGGCCGTTCAGCTGTTTGTTCGCCCCCCTGAATGACCTAAAACATTATGGGGTGACTTCGCCCCCACGGAGCGTTTCATAATGCATGGCGCATAGCTCATCCCCACTGGGAGGGCTCCCGTCTGCCCACTGTTTGTTATGACAGTTTATTTATATGGCAGGATGGGTTGACCCGGCGATGTAAGCTGGTGACCCCGTCCCTTCTGACGTCATGTGATGTCAGAGGGGGCGGATCACGTACTTACATTGCCGGGTGGCCCTGCCCTTCACTATAAATAAACTGTCATAACAAACAGAGCCCAGTCGGTGGGAAGCTTCGCATGTAGGAGGAGCTGTTGCATTTTTTTTTCTGGTCCGTTGCTCGCCGTGATTGACTATGAATGTCCCTAATTGTCTCCTGTTTTTTTCTTTTTTTGACACTTTTTGGTGAATTTGTAGGGGTACGATGTACCCGATACTAATTCACATGGGGGGTCGGGATCTGGGGACCCCCTTATTAAAGGGGGCTTCCAGATTCCGATAAGCCTCCTGCATGCAGACCCCCACAACCACAGCCCAGAGTTGTGGGGAAGATACTCTTGTCCCCATCAACATGGGGACAATATTCTTTGGGGTGAGGGGCACAGAGCCCCACCTGCCCCAGTGCACCCATATTCCCCATGATGAGGGCATGTAGCCTAGTACGGTTCAGGAGGGGGGCGGCGCTTGCCCATCCTCACCCATCCTGGCCGGCCAAGTTGCATGCTCGGATAAGGGTCGGGTTTGGATTTTAGGGGGGACCCAATGTCAAATTGTTTTTAAATTTTGGTGTGGGGTTCCCCTTAAAATCCAAACCAGACCTGAAGGGCCTGGTATTGACTGCGGGGGGGGGACCCTACGCAAATTTTTCAGTGATTTTTTTGTATATTGCCGGGAGCCAGAAATACATTATAGCCGCAATTTTAAATGACAATTTTTTCTATGGTATTGTCATTTTGCTGGCTCTACGCATCACAGAGATGCATCATTTTACAGGTAGACTAAGGAGACCCCCCAGGCACATTATTTAAAGGAATTTTTCTTTTTTTTTCACTTTAAGCAGTATTAAAATCACTGCTCATTTAACAATTATGTTTTTTTCAAACTTTTTTTTCATTGATGCATGTTCCCTAGGACAGGACCTGGACCCCTATAACCATTGTATGTCCAATTACTTGCATATAAGCCTTCAAAATGGGCACTTTTGATTTATGACATTAAGGTCCCATTGACTTCAACTGGGTTCGTTGTTCGGGTCAAAACTTTCGGGATGTTCGAAAGTTCTGGTGTGAACGAACAGGGGTCCGTTCGGCCCATCCCTAATCACTACCCTGTAACCAGTTTTCTATCCAAGAACAAACCTTATGGTCCATGCCTATGGACCTCAGCTTGTAGATTAAGCGTTTACGGGGAACTGTATCGAATGCTTTTGCAAAATCAAGATACACCTGTGCCGAACGCGGGTATCAAATCACTGCGCTCCTCACTCACCGCTGACAGAGGACCAATTGAGCTCACACCGCGCTTGTCACTAATGTAACAATTCTTAAAGCGTATATAACTGCGCTACCCTGTAAGAGAAATTATTAAAATCTATATCCGGACACAGCTGCAAAATATCAAGTGGGGGATTGACCACTAAAAAACAGACGAAAGTGAAAAAAATTCTGCGCTTGTGTCGTAAACTCACAAAAAGTGCAAATGAATCAAATCCATGTATAACTCAAAATGTGACAAATAAATGTGAAAAACAATTCTGAAATAATGATATAAATGTGTAGGTCAACATAAATTTGACCTTACACAAAAAAACGAGTGAAACAAAAAAAGTCCATAAAATATATGTGATAAATTCAAAAGTCCAAAACATATAATAAATCCCAGGTGTGATGACAGCCAGAATATTCATATATAGATTCCTCCACCACACCAATCCAAATGTGCACGGTTCCTCCACCAGACAAAGATTCCCCTTACCAGAGCTCCATGACCCTCTATTACGGGGGGTCACAGGACGCTTGCGTGGACTCTAAGCCTCCACTCAGCCTCCGATAATGGATGTTCACAATTTCAAATGCTTGTCATGGGGTCCGTACAACCATATGGAAAAAAGACCACAATAGTGTGATACCATTAAAAGCAAACGCATTTATTATAAAATAGTGCACTTACAGGAACTCCAAGAATAATAGGCGCTGAATATCAAAGTTGAACCATAAGCAGAGAACCAGTGGGATCCAAAACAGCACTTCAGCTCGATCGATTTCGTCCTAATGGACTTCTTCTGGAGCATGAATGCTGTTTGTTTCCACCGCCATTATATATTAATATCACATGTTCCCATTGGTTGCTGCAAGATCCCGGTCCTCCAATCCGCTGCCACTGGTTTAACTCTCTCCAATGAGCCATCCCATGTTAATCATTATAGGAAGCGTCACTTCCTTTTTTACTCCAGGTGTCAGCAGAGTAAGTGTTTGAGGAATGAGGGAGAGTGAGGCTTCCTGTGTACTGCACTTTTTGTGAGTTTACGACACAAGCGCAGAATTTTTTTCACTAATGTAACAATACCACTCAGCTGCTTTCAGCACAAAGATTTCCCAGCTTGCGAAACCACAGTCTAAGTGCCAGCCGCCTGAGAGCGATTGTTATCGGGCTAATTCAAATAATTAACCCTTTCAGTGCCACCACTAACCTTTGATCCGGAGTGTTAGGTCTCCAACAATTAGCAATACCAATAGTGATTTTAGAATAACCACCTGTAACACACGCTGTCACCACAGACAGGAATATTTAGATCATCTTAAACACTAGCGCTCTTCAAAGCAACAGATTCATTATAGCTTGCATTAAGAGCTTTAGGGACAAGGTTAACACTTTTCAGAATATGGTTTAATAATGAACAAGTCAAGTTTGGTGCAGTAAATTATTTACAGAAAAATTATGTTACAAAGCAATAAGAGACATAATATACAGCAGCAAAGAGATAATACAGTAAAGTTACTTGGATGTTCGTTCTTTGATGGTAAGGTGAGAACTGAGAGCTGTCCTTTGCATTCCCTCTTTCTCTGGGTGTAAAGTGGTGGGACCGTATGCCCCTGACATCTCACATGGGTAAGGAGGGCCCTTGGGCTGTCCAGGGAGGACCGTGGAATAACAATCTTCCCTAATATGCAATTCGCAGTATAAAAACCATATTTTGGGATGGAATTTTCTTGCAAATTCATCATTAGGGAATTTGAGTTCAGCGGCCACAGTGCATCAAGACAAGCCTAAACATGACAGGCTTGTCACTTTCTGTGACCCTGGGAAGAAGATAAACTATAAGTGGGTTCCCGTATAATTGAATTCATCGACGTTTGGGTTCATTTTATCGGTATACCTTCCTGCATACAGATATACACTTTTTATTAGTATGTCACGTTCCTATCTGGAATTGTGAAATGTGGGTATATTTTTTACTTTTTCATGTTGATTCAGGGTTGCTGGAAGGTCACAGCTGTTTTTTGTCCTACATTAGAACTGTAATGGCTGACCCTCACAAAATAGTTGCTAGTTTTGTGTGTCTCGCACGTGATATCATTACATCTCCCCCGTTAAAGGATTGCATGGGAGGGGAATGCAGTTCCCCTCCTGATGCAACCGACTCCTACGGGCCCAGCTTGTCGCGACAGCCCATTAGCATTGCCTTTCTTGTGCTGGATGGTGAAATTATATTGCTGAAGGATTAAGCTCCAACAAAGTAGCTTGCCGCTCTCCCCAGCAACACAATTTAGCCAGCTCAAGGGATTGTAATCAGTGATCACAGTGAAGTGCCTCCCATAAAGGTACATTTGCTACTTCTGGAGAGCCCACACGATCGCAAGACATTCCTTTTTGATCGTGGAGTATGCTACTTCCCTGGGAAGCAGCTTTCGGCTCAGGTAGAGGATGGGGTGTCGATTTGGCTCAGGACTGCACCCAACCCATAGGCAGAGGCATCAGTCTGCACTAGGAAACGGTGAGTGAAGTCTGGAGCCTGTAGCACAAGGGCGCTGGCCAGCGCCTCCTTCAGGGCCTGAAATGCCCTTTCACATTCTGGTGTCCAAGACACCACTTTGGGTAGTTTCTTTTTGGTTAGGTTTTGCCAGGCTACTATAGTTACCTACAAACTTCCTATAGTAGCTGGCTGTCCCCAAGAATGACATAACCTGCTTCTTGGTTTGAGGGGTGGGCCAGGCCAGGATGGTCTCCACCTTCCCTGTCTCTGGTCTCAGAGTGCCTCCTCCTACCTGGTATCCCAAGTACTGAACATCAGTCATGCCGATCTGACACTTACTGGACTTTACAGTCAGATTGGCAGCTGTCAGTTGGTCCAGGACCCCTGACAGGTGCACCAGGTGTTCCTCCCAGGTAGGGCTGAACACAGCAATGTCATCCAGGTAGGCAACGGCAAAAGTTTCCAGCCCCTCCAGTAAGTCATTCATGGCCTTCTGGAACATAGCTGGGGCGTTCTTCATCCCAAACGGCATGACAGTAAATTCGAACAAACCGAATGGGGCGATGAAGACCGACTTTTCCTGAGCTTCAGTAGCCAGAGGAATTTTCCAGTACCTCTGCTCAGATCCATGATCGTGATATAGTGGGCAGCCGCCAGCCTATCCAACAACTCATTGATCCAGGGCATGGGGTAGGCATCTGCAGTGGTGATAGCATTCAGCTTTCGGTAGTCCACACAGAACCTGGTTGTCTGATCCTTTTTGGGGACCAGGACCACTGGGGACGCCCATGTACTGTGGAACTTCTGAATTACCCCCAGCTGTAGCATTTCCTCCACCTCCCTCTTCATGTTGGCCAGCATCTCCAGAGAGACGCAATAGGCCGACTGTTTAATGGGGGGATGTGTCCCAGTATCCACCTGGTGGACAGCAAGGTCCGTCCACCCAGATTTCCCCTTAAACTGGCTACCATGTACTGCCAGCACTTCCCTCAACCCAGGTACCTCTGCTGGGGTCGGAGTTTATCTTCTCGGTGTCAGCTAACAGGTCTAGGAGTGGGTCAGCCTCTTCAGGCTCCGCCCTGCTGCAGACCGGCATGACATAGGCCGTGCGCTCATGATGGGCTTTGATCATGTTCACATGAAAGGCTTTCTGCCGTTTACTACCTTCTCCCAACCGGACTAGGTAGTTGACATCATTCAGATGCTGGGTGCTGGCGTACGGGCCTTCCCATGCTGCTTGGAGTTTGTTCTGCCACAAGGGAAGCAGAACATACACCAGCTGACTGACGTTATATGTCCGCTCCCTAGCATTGCGGTCATACCAACGTTTCTGCCTGGCCTGGGCCTGGGTCATGTTTTCCCACACAATCCCCACCAACGTTTCCATTTTATCCCAGAATCTTAGGACATAATCTACAACAGAGACCTCTGGGTCAGCAATCTTGCCCTCCCAGGTCTCACGGATTAGGTCCAGGGGTCCTCTTACCCTCTGTCCATACAGCAGTTGAAATGGTGAAAAATCTGTGGACTCCTGGGGCACCTCTCTGTAAGCAAACAGTGGATGAGGCAGATATCATTCCCAGTCCTTACCCTGGGACTCCACAAAGGTGCGCAACATTTGTTTCAGGGTACCATTGAAACACTCGCAAAAGCCATTCATTTGTGGATGATAAGGACTGGCCATGATATGCGTCATCTGTATTTTCTGGCAGAGAGCGTGCATCAAGTCAGACACAAACTGAGGGCCTTGATCGCTAATGAGTTTGACCGGTAATCCCACTCTTGTGAAGATTCCATGTAAAGCATCAGCGACCTTGTCTGCAACGAGGGAGGAGAGAGCCACCGCCTCCGGATAAAGCGTGGCATAGTCAACAACTGTCAGGATAAAACGTTTGCCTGAACTGCTAGGAATGGCTACAATATCCACTGCTACCCTCTTAAAAGGTTTGTCAATCACAGGCAAAGGTTTTAGCGGAGCCCTGTGTACATCTCCTACCTTGCCAACGCGCTGGCAGTTAACACTGTACTGACAATAATCATGTCCGTAAGCATGGTAGGCCAATAAACGTTATGTATTAACCCCCCCCGGGGTCTTAGTGGTCCCCAAGTGCCCTGCTAGGGGAATCTCGTGAGCCACCTTTAGGAGCTATCCCCTCAATGGACTGGGTACCACAAGCTGCCTGTTACCTAAATCAGCTTCATTCCCCTCTGTAGACAAACTCTCCCTGTATAGTTTCCCTTTGTCCCAGTAAACCTTTTGTTTGTCATTCTCAGCTTGACTCCTGAGCTGTGCCAGTGTTTGGTCTGTCTGCAGTGCTGCTTCAAAGGCTGAAACACAAGTCCCAGCAAGCAATCCTGCTTTTCTGCGACCCGAGCCTGTACCTCTGCAGCCCTTGCAGCACTGCGAGTGACCATCAGTATTGGTAATACATTGTCATCATTATCAACATTACATTCAAGAGGTACAGGTGTAGCCTCCTTGGAACATACATTATTTACCTTTACAAGCAACGGGGTCTCTTCTCCTTTCTCTGAAGAAGGAGGACCTTGCACTTCCACTCCACCCTCCCCCTCCCCAGGTTGCCCCGATACCAAACCCACATCTGCACACAGTACCTTGGGGGGTCCAGAGGTTTCCGAAGGGGTGCCCTTAGCAAGGGCATAATATGAGACAAGGGTCCCCAAATCAGCACCTAGCAACACAGCAGTGGGGATCTCCTCAGAAACTCCCACCTCTCTCATCCTACTCATCACCCCAATCAATGAACACATAGGCCCGGAGTATGTGGGAACGGGTTCCCCCAACTCTGGTGAGGGTAAGGAACTTCTTAGGGATGATGTCAGTTTCTTCTATCACCTCCGTTCTGTCCAGAGTGACTTCAGCGCCGGTGTCCCGGAAACCCCGTTACAGTCCGGTGACCCACGATGACTGGCTGCAAGTTGGCATTGGGTCCTTGAGGTCTCCCACTGATGAACAACACAGCAGAAGGATTGCTGGCCGGTTGGCCAGATGATGTTGTCTTCTTCTGCCCAGGGCACTGTGTTCGAAGATGGCCAGCCTGCCACAGGAGTAACACGTGCGGTTTTCAGTCAGGGCGGGCTTGGCACCAGGAACTGTAGGTTCAGACCTCTGAGAAGCTTGGTTGGCAGGTAGAGGAGGGGTTGCTACGTGTGATTTTCCCCCTTTCCAGCCACTCGGTGGGGCCTTGCGATGGTCCGATACCCGAATGTTGATAAAGGTATCTGCCAGTTCTGCTGCGCCTTTAGCAGAACTGGGCTTCCGCTCTAACACAAACTGTCTGACGTCTGGAGGACAGATGTGAAAAAGTTGATCTTCAATCATGAGATCTTCCCGGGCCTCAAAAGAATTGGCTTTCAGGTCCCTAGTCCACTGTTGGAAGGTGGTACGTAAATGGCTTACCGCATCCATATAGGAGTCCCCAGGCCCTTTTTGGAGGGACCTAAACCGTTTTCGGTACACTTCCGGGGTTAGTCAATACTTCTGAATGATCACAGCCTTTATGGAATTGTAATCTTCATCCTGCTCTGCTGGCAGGTCGACATATGCATCCAGGGCCTTGCCTTGTAGCCCTGGCATCAGGTACCGGGCCCATTGTGCTGGGGGCAAATGGTACTGACGAAAAGTTTTTTCAAACGACAGTAGATATACATCAATGTCACTGTCCTTTTCCATGACTGGAAACTTGGCGGCTGGGCTCGCAGGCAGAGAGGGGTCCCAGTGCTCTAGGGATCCAAGGTTCTGAGCCTGTTGGTGCTGTTGGAGTCTTAACATCTCCAGTTCGTGCCGACAATCAGCCTCCCTCTGTGCAGCCTCTTTCTCAGCCCGGCGTTCTGCAGCCTCTCTCTCAGCCGCAGCCTGGCGATCCTCTCTCTCAGCCTGGCATTTCAGAAACTGCAGGTACATCACAGGATCCATTTCGCTGATGCGCTGTAATGTTTCCTGCATTTGAGGAGAGTCTATGCTGGTTGCAGGCCATCTGGGGATGGGCTGGTCCTGCTGTGGCCTAAAATGGACATTTAGTGATATTCCCGTGTCAGTCTCTGTGTGCCTATCCTGTGAGGCCATTGAGTTTGAACCACTTGGCTCTGGATTATGGGGAACGCCTTCAGTTTCAAGTTCCCCTGAGTTCTGGTCTGCTCGGATATGGCACTCCTGTAGGGCCTTTAGCATGTCTCCACGAGTTTTGTCACTGACGTCAAGGCCTCTTGTTGTACACTCAGCAATCAGGTCATCTTTGCTCATCCTCTTATACCCAGACATTTTGCAAGTGGAAAAGATAGGACAAAAAGTATGAGATAGAAAGGAGCCATAGGAAGGAGTTGTTGCTGTATGTCTTTTTAAAAAACAAACAATATGCACCAATTTGTCTCTAAGGACTGTTTCCACAAAGGTTACAATCCTTCAGTGCCTAGCTAATTTCTAACAATGCTCTGAATGCTCTTAAGGCAAAACTATCCAACTTCTGCCAACCAATATGTGACAAATGCTGGCATCAGATCACTGCCCTCCTCACTCACCGTTGACAGAGAACTAATTGAGCTCACACCACGCTTGTCACTAATGTAACAATACCACTCTCAGCTACTTTCAGCACAAAGATTTCCCAGCTTGCGGGACCACCGTATATGTGCCAGCTACCTGAGAGCGATTGTTACCAGGCTAATTCAAACAATTAACCTTTAGTGCCACCACTAACCTTTGATCCGGAGTGTTAGGTCTCCAACAATTAGCAATACCAATTGTGATTTTAGAATAACCACCTGTAACAAACACTGTCACCACAGACAGGAATATTCAGATGAGTTATGTTAAACAGTAGTGCTCTTCAAAGGAACAGATTCATTATAGCTTGCATTAAGAGCTTTAGGGACAAGGTTCACACTTTTCAGAATAAGGGTTAATAATGAAAAGGTCAAGTTTGGTGCAGTAAAATATTCACAGAAAAATAATGTTACAAAGCAATAAGAGGCATAATATACAGCAGCAAAGAGATGAGAGAGAAAAGTTGTTTGCATTCAAATGTCCGTGATCAATCAGAGATTCGATGATGAGTCAGTGGGTTCTCGGATGTTCATTCTTTGATGGTAAGGTGAGAACTGAGAGCTGTCCTTTGCATTCCCTTTTTCTCTGGGTGTAAAGGGGTGGGGCCGTATACCCCTGACCACTCACATGGGTAAGGAGGGCCCATGGGCTGTCCAGGGCGGACTGTGGAATAACAATCTTCCCTAATATGCAATTTGCAGCATAAAAAACATATTGCGGAATGGAATTATCGTGCAAATTCACCATTAGGGAATTTGAGTTCAGTGGCCACAGTGCATCAAGGCAAGCCTAAACATTCAGGCTTGTCACTGTCCGTGACCCTGGGAAGAGGATAAACTATCAGTGGGTTCCCTTATAATTGAATTCATTGACGTTTGGGTTAGTTTTAATTGGTATGCCTTCCCGCATACAGATATACACTTTTTATTAGTATATCACGTTCCTATCTGGAGGTGTGAAATGTGGGTATGTTTTTTACCTTTTCGTGCTGATTCAGGGTCTCAGAGGAATTATGGCTCTCTCCCTTATCTGAGACCTCCTGTGTTGTCTTTTAAGGGCTCTGATTTATTGGTTTACAATTGGGCCTGGCAAAACATCCCCCAGACTCCTGGGGAGCCTGGTCAATGACCTGGCATTCCTAAGTTGTTGGGAGGGGGAATGAGGAGTTTTGTCCTACATTAGAACTGTAATGGCTGACCCTCACAAAACGGTTGCTAGTCTTTTGTGTCTCACACGTGATATCATTACAACACCACCTCCTCCCCCTATCTAGATGGCAGCTCACTTCCTCATAGAATGTTAACAGATTGGTCTGTCAAGAATGACCCTTTGTAAACCCATGCTGATTACTACTAATGATACTGTTTTCAACAGCAAATTCTTGGATATAGTCGCTTATCATCCCCTCCAATAATTTACCCACTATTGATGATAGGCTGACCGGGCCTGTAGTTAACTGGAATATGTCTATGCCCTTTTTTGAATATTGGTACCACATTGGATTTTTTCCAGTCAGCTGGTACAATTCCTGTCACTATGCTGTCCACAAAAATTAGGAGCAATTTTCTATCTATAACCTGACTGACTTCTTTGAGAACTCTCAGGTGTAAGATATCTGGTCCTGGTGATTTATTTGTGTTAAGCTTATCTAGTCTTTCCTTGAGTCCGGCCTCTGTTAGCTACAAGGGTATATCATATGATGAGTTACTAACAATACTGTTGTGGTCAGTACACCCCTCTTTTTCCTGTGTAAAAACTGGGGAGAAGAAAGCATTTAGTACAGTTGCCTTCTCTGTGTTATCTGTAACCATCCTCTCATCAATGTCTTTTATCTGGGCAATGTGGTCTGATTTTTACTGTTACTATATCGAAAGAGTTCCTTGGGATTTTTTTACTCTCCTCTGCTATGTGTCTCTCGTAGTCTTTTTTAGCCTCCCTGATTTCGTTCTTACGCTTCTTAATTCATTTCTTGTAGTTTTGGAATGCTGATAACGCCCCCTTCGCTTTATTTTTTTAAAGGCTATTTTTTTCTCTCTAATAAGAATTTTCATGTTACGGTTTAGCCACCCAGGTTTAACCTTTGCTCTTCTATATTTATTTCCCAATGGAACGCACTGTGTGATACCTTAGTGTAGCACCCCCATAGTAATAGGTGCTTTTTGTAGTGGATTTTTGCTAGGAGAGGCAAATTTAGTCAGGCCTGCCAATAAGTGTAGGGGAGGGGATCGGCCCAGGGAGGGCTGGAGATTGCAGGAAAGAGCACCCATTGGATACTCCTCCCCTTTGTTAATAGAAGGCTCTGGAAAAGGGGATGGATGAGGAGGTGTCACTTTCTGAAGTATGTTAATGAGCCCTGACCAATCCCCATCCTGGATTGGCAGGGGGCAGGCCTCCTTAAATACTGTGATCTGCCCAGCTGGGGGGGAGAGTGTCGGGTGGAAGAGAGGAAATGTAGCAGAGAGATTGTGGAGGCCTCACCCGGGAGGGGAGCCCCCAGTCTGGGGGGGTGACCTTGAGGCCTGGTGGCTCAGGTGCAACCAAGAATGGAGAGAGTTCCTGGAGTGGCACAGGGGAACAGGAGAGCAACAGAGAGGCTACAGGAAAGGCTCTTTAAAGGATCCACCGGTGCGGTGAGTGACAGACCCTGGGAACTGGAGAAGAGGACTGAAGCAGGCTGGGAAAAGACAGTAGACAGTCTGTGGAAGGTGAAGGACCCAGTCAAGGGAGCAGTGTCACTGGGCAGTGAGGTAGGCCGAAGTGGCCTGGAAGAGGATGGGCTGGGAGCAGTAGTCCATCAAAACCCGGCTAGCACATTGTACTTAGCTACACTCCGAGGGCCCGTAGCCTTACAATCGAGGGCCTGTGACGGGTGGTCTGGAGGTCCTACTGAAAAGGAAGTGCAGGCCTCACCACATGCTAGCAGGGGTGGAGGAAGATGTAATGGAGGCTTGATAAATTTCCCTACAGGACTAACAGTACGGAAGCAAGTGTTGTGCAGGAGAGAAGTGAAGGAGTGGTGTAACGGTCAGTAAGTATTAGTGCTGGACGAAGAAGGAGAGTAACGGTCAGCAAGCGTCAGTGCTGGAGGAAGAAGGAGTGTATTTACAGAGGTGTATATAGAATGGTCCTAATCTACTGGGCATCCCACAGTCGTCCCTACCCTATCCAAGTTTAACCCCTCAATAAAACAAGAAAAACAAAGTTCCGGCCTGTTCAGTGACTACGGATGAACGGAAAAGTGTGTGATTGATGGCAGAGAGACAGGTGAACCACAACTACCAGCCACTCCTTAGGAGGCCATTGGCTACATTTGTTTAATATGTTCCTAAAACATTCTCATTTTTCCTCTGTGTCAATATTTCTAGGATTAGGTCACAATTGATATCTTGTAGTACTGAACATAGTTCAGAGAAGTTGGCTAGTTTCTGAGAAAAAAGCCCTGAATGTATGTAATCACTGCTTAAATTTGACAAAACCCTTGGAAAAGATGGCTTATGAATTGTCACTCTTAGAAAGACCAGAAGTACATGGCAAACAGCCATCAGTCTGTATGCATCCATACAAAACTATTCTGATGCTTACATTATGGGTTAATTGATAATCATTTTCTTTTAAGCACATATACTGTAAGTAAAGAATATACATAACCTTTACACATAAGTTCACTGTATAAAAAAACAAGATCATAATGTTTTATATGTAAATGTTTTCAGGAAATGACACTGTGATTTCATATCAGAATGGATATGTGAATGCCTAGAACACAAATATGACCTTTTCTGCCAGTCGACGCGCAAATGCAAAGTGTGACATTTGTTGAAAGACAGAGCGCAATATCTACAGACTTCCTGAGTGCCTAAGGTACTGTAGATAATGTTATTTGATTTCCTCCCAGTAGTCTCTGTGTCGGACAATCCTTCAATCCAACAAAATTGAGTTGGCATTGGAGTAAATTCTTAAAACAGGAATAGCATAGGAAATTTCAATATTCTGTAAATGGTTTTGGCATCCTGTGGCCATTTACCTTATGAGAGCCTAAAATGTTTTTCAGGGACAGCACACTCGCAAATGGATAGTTATGTCACAGGGGAATTGCTTAGAGGCAGACTAATAATTTGTTTTCTTTACTGCCTGTCTGCACTAGGGCACAGATCCAAAAAATAACAATTCATTTTCTGAGATAATAGTCAAGATGATATGACAAATCTATCCCTAAAATAGTTTAAAGATATTTTGCTTCATTTAATGCCAGAGCAGATATATACAGTATATATATTGTCAAAGCGAAGGATACTTCTTAATGTATTCCTGACTCGTAGAACCTTGCTGGGGAATGTTTAAAATAGAATGTGGATGAGAAGGGGTTAAGAATGAGGTTGTTTTATGCATCAACCTTTAGTGTTGGTTTACACTAGTGAGACTTCTGGTGCGACTTGAGTCGTACATACAGTAGTCGCATGACAAGGGGAAACACATTGAGGTCGATTTACTAAAGCTGAAGTTAAAAGCTGATTGGCTGATTGGCTACTGTGCACAAGTGCACCAGATGTTGGACTCTCCAGTTTTAGTTAATCAACCCCATTGTATTCAATGATGCCCATTCTTATCAATACGACTCAGCACAATGCGACTTTGGAAAAGGTTCCTGTACTACTTTGGTGTGATTTACAGTTTGATTTGGCCCCAAAGTCTTACTAAATATTCACACTCAAAATCAAACCAAAATTACATTGCAGCAGTGTGAACCGAGCCTTACTCGCAGGCGCAGCAATTTCTGATTGACACTCACTAATCTTAAACAAAGTGGCAAAAGACAATAAATTATTCTGGCTGTTACCTTTAGAGCCTGTTCACACAGGGGCGACTTGTGCTCCGACTTGAGTCACCTCAAGTCGCCCCAAGACGCTTGACATCTGAAATCCCATTGAAGTGAATGAGAGCCATCTTAATGTACACTACTGAAGTCGCTCCGACTTCAGAAAAGATTCCTGCATGACTTCAAGGTGCCTTCTATCCGACTTGTACTGTAGAATTCAATAGAAGTCGTCTCCAAGCCGGATCCCCCATCTACATGAAAGCGACTTTACAGTGACAAGAATAGAATTTATCTAGGGCAACCCACTCCCTCCCTTCTCTGATTGGCCACAGGCAAAGTCACCTGGCATTAGTCATGTTGTAAGTCGCCTAAAGTCACGCTGAAGTCGCACTGAAAGTCACGCTGAAAGTCGCCTAGCAAAGTCGGATCGCTCCTGTGTGAACGCAGGCTTAGCAGATGAATAATATTAGCAGCTTCAAAAACTTGCAACATTGTAAGAAATTATAGAAAAGTTCTTTGGCAGGGTTTTGGCTCCAGAGCTCAGAGCCAACTGCATTATTTGGAGTTGGAGAGGAACTGATCACATTTTTCACTAAGCTTCCCATTACTGGAGCTGGAGTGGAGCTTAAATTAGAGTGGAGCTGAACTCAGGTGCACTTTTCAGTGCTATTTCACATGACTGCCATATGGCATGGATCAATATACAATAGATTTTGAACTAGTAAAACATTTTTTTTAAATAGTGGAATAGGGGTTTGCTTAAATTAACATTCCCAGATTTATTTTTGACTAGGTAATTTTAGCATACATCTTCCCATACAGTATATCCTGCATGTAAACATGTTTACATTTAATCTCTTCATCATCCTACTATTTTCTTGTGTGCAATGCCTGAAAATAGGAAAAGTTTGCAAGATATTTATAAAGGCATTAGAACTATGGGCACATTTTTTTTTCATTGTAGATAGAGCAACGGAGGGTTATAACCCCTGTAAAAAATTTTTTGACCATCTGTGTTCCATTGCGGGGATTTCCCTTCACTTCCTGCCCCATAGGCAAACAGGAAGTGAGAGGAAATCCCTGAA
Source organism: Glandirana rugosa (assembly GCA_018402905.1). NCBI lineage: Eukaryota > Metazoa > Chordata > Amphibia > Anura > Ranidae > Glandirana > Glandirana rugosa. The sequence continues at coordinate 171,085 of BLSH010073885.1, read as the reverse complement.
AATTAAGGGAATTCCTTGGTTACCCCCAGGTCACCAGAATTAGTGTCCCCATTATTATTATTTCCCCTTTATTTCTTTTCTGGGGACAAATCAAAATTTGGATATTTTATTTTACTTTCACTTTCAATGATAAAGGTAAACATAACTAACAGAGTTAGTAAATCTCCTTAATGGGGCACAGACAGCAATAAAAACTGACAAATGTTCTCATTCCTCTCCACTCTATCCACAACTAAAAATGGAAAAAGTTTTGCCTTTAGTTATACTTTAACATATTCATTGAGCGATTATTCAATTTCTGCACATACTTGATTCATGTGTTGTAAAAACAATTGCACTAAGTAAAGCCCAATGTAAACCAAAACTTTTTGTTACTATTTTTATACTTCTATCCCAGTGACATGTGACAATCACATATGAATCATGAGCACTGAACTCTGCCTTAAAGTGGTTGTAATCCTCTGAAATGAAAAATGAACAAAGCATATACTTCTATAGTGTGTACTTGCCTCAGTCTAAAGCACCAAATGTAATTTCTGATGTTTTCTTCTTCTGCTATATATATATATATATATATATATATATATATCATCTCACAAAAGTGAGATCACCCCTCATATTTTATTACATCTTTTCATAGTGAGTGTACAGCTTGTATAACAGTGTACATTTGCTATCTACTCAAAATAACTCAACACTCAGCTATTATAGTCTAAAATGCTAGCAACAAAAGTGTGTACACCCCTAAGTGAAAATTGGGCTCAATTAGCCATTTCCCTCCCAGGTGATGTCATGTGACTCTTTAGTGTTACAAGGTCTCAGGTGTGAATGGGGAGCAGGGGTGTTAAATTTGGTGTTATCACTCTCACTCTCTCATACTGGTCACCGGAAGTTCAACATGGCACCTCATGGCAAAGAACTCTCTGTGGATCTGAAAAAAAGAATTGTTGCTCTACATAAAGAAGGCCTAGGCTATAAGAAGACTGCCAAGACCCTGAAACTGAGCTGCAGCACAGTGGCCAAGACCATACAGCAGTTTAACAGGACAGGTTTCACTCAGAACAGGCCTCCCCATGGTCGACCAAAGATGTTGAGTGCACGTGCTCAGCATTATATCCAGAGGTTGTCTTTGGGAAATAGACGTATGAGTGCTGCCAGCATTGCTGAAGAGGTTGAAGGGGTGGGGGGGTCAGACTGCCAGTGCTCAGACCATACGCCGCACACTGCATCAAATTGGACCGTATGGCTGTCATCCCAGAAGGAAGCCACTTCTGGAACCATGTCCTGTGGTCTGATGAGACCAAGATACATTTATTTGGTTCAGATGGTGTCAAGCGTGTGTGGCAGCAACCAGGTGAGGAGTACAAAGACAAGCGTGTCTTTCCTGCAGTCAAGCATGGTGGTGGGAGTGTCATGGTCTGGGGCTGCATGAGTGCTGCCGGCACTGGGGAGCTACAGTTCATTGAGGGAACCATGAATGCCAACATGTACTGTGACATACTGAAGCAGAGCATGATTCCCTCCCTTCAGAGACTGGGCCGCAGTTATTTTGAGGGGACAAATTGACACTGTTATACAAGCTGTACATTGTAGCAAAGTGTCATTTCTTCAGTGTTATCACATGAAAAGATATAATAAAATGTTTACAAAAATATGAGGGGTGTACTCACTTTTGTGAGATACTGTATGTTTTTATATATATATATTGTAGAGGACGCCAAGGGTGGGTCCTGGACGGGTGCTATATATCACCAATATTTGGGTTATGGTCTTTTTGAAAGGAAAGGGGTAGTGCTCAGGGGGTCACCCGTGGGGGTGAGAGGTTCCGGGAGTAGCGAGAGCACAGGGAGGGCTGACTCGCAGTTCTCCCTACTTTTTATAGAGAGGTAGTAGGGACCCGGAATTTCGGAGGCCCTAAAGTGATATTCGGGTGGGATAGGGCCTCCACCCCTGATCACAGGGAAACCAGCACACATGGGGGTTAATAGCAGCCAGGAAGCAGCTCATAAGGAGAGGAAGTGGTGTATAGCTGGTGTGTGAGGAGGAGCTGGGAGGAGACACCAGTGTTTTGGCAGAGCTGAAAGTGTTTGGAGACCCACGTGTGCTGGGGACTGAAAGCAAAACTTACCTGACAAGGACCGTGCAAGGTCCTGGGTTGAAGAGTCTTCCAAGAACTGTATGTTACTTTTACTTTATTTTGTGCTGAAGATAAGCGGACTTTTCTGTTGTTGGTTTTGTTTTGCTGCTGAAAGCTTACCTTTGTTTTGTTTATTGGGAAAATAAACCCACTGACTGTTTAAGTTACCAGCTTGTGCACTCAATCCTGTGAAGCTACATCCCCCAACTTTACAATATATATATATATATATATATATATATATATATATATATATATATATATATA
>BLSH010073885.1:134140-145070 GCA_018402905.1 Glandirana rugosa | reverse complement strand
CCCCTGACAGTACAGAGGAATATACTGGGACCAGACGACAGTCCCAGAGGACTCTGTGTTAACGGAGAGTCCTGGATACTACGACAAAAAACAACCAAAAAAAAACCCTGGACAAAATTCAGGCTCATTTAAAGATAGAAAAACACTTTACAGTTAGAACGTCCAATGAGAAAAGAAAGAAAAAAAGGTATGTTCCAGATTAACAGGGATATAGAAAAACTTGCGCAAATGAGTGCACAGTGACACCCTGTCGGTGGCGGTAGTCCAAAAACTTTGACAGGCACAGGTGGTCTGTCTTACTGTCGTAAAGTTTCCGGTCCTTAAAACTTTACCTGGCCCTGAATGCCAGCATTTCAAAATTCCTGGCCTTTGAAATGCTGTCATTCTGTCTGGTGGACACGGACAGTTTCAAAAACCTGATGGCGGTGGCTGTCCCACAGTGACACGTGAGTAAACGCGTTCAAAAAGATATAGGGACAATTAGACCTTGTATGGAAAAAAAGAAAGAAAAGAGTAACCTGCAAGATTGACATTTCACAAAAAGATAGAAATTTACTCGGACTTAAAACAGGTCCCAAAAAAAAACCAACAAAAAACAGCATCATAGGTCCTGAGAGGCAATTGTGTCTCAGGAGACCCTGACAGCAGACCAGGGTCATATAAGGAGACATGACAGTCCCCAACATGGAATACACCAAGAGGAGCCCGCCCCCTCTCCTTATGAGGATTATATGCATATTCGAAAAAGAAAAGAAAAATGTAACGTATACAATTCTAGTGAAAAGAAAAAAAAACCTTATGTTGTTAACGATAACTGGTTAAACTAACAGAACCCCATGGGTTTGGGAACATTTACCTAAAGGGGAAGAAGGGTAACTTTAAAATCTTAAGTCCAGATCAGATCACACAGGTCAACCAACCCAGATATTGAGATGGACATCCAAAGTTCATCCGATGAAATTAGGGAGGTTGTTTGAGTTATCAGCAACGTTGAGGTGTGATAGCCGATTTCTTCGATTTTGCGGGGGTCCAGGAGCCGACTAGGAGTAGAAGGGACCTGGCGACTAGATGGGGGAAGGGGAAGCAAATCTCCCTTAGGCTAGGGTGGCAAGATCAGTCCTTTGACGAAAGTGTCTCCCTCCTGGAGGTCGCGGAGGCTGTGTTGGGTTCCAGCACGGGTAACAACAAGGCGAAAGGGAAAACCCCAGTAGTACTGGACAAGATAAGGGCGTAGGTTGTTGTCTTCAATAGATTCTGGTGTGCCCAGAAAGCATAGGTTCTGACGCCTCACCCTGTTCTCCATGTTCTCTTGCTGTATCTGGAGCTGGGAGACAGAGTGTTTTAGGTTAGAGTTTTCCTCTTCCAATACTTGGACATACTGGGCCATTCTGTGTTAGCACTTCTGCATTGTGTTTTCCCAGATCCATAGTACAGACACAGAACGGCCCTCACACCTGTCAGCCAGGACAAGAAGCCTTCATCTTCCATCAGGGACACGGAGGAGAGACAGAGAAGAGCCTCACACAGGTCAGAGCAGAATCAGCTTCATGTCTACAGTCTGCACATTGCAGTCCTAGGACCCCCCACAAGGTGGAATGACACTTTAAGGGGAACTTTCCACTGACTGTGGACACTTTTGAGCAAGAGGAAGAGAAGCAGAGAGTTGGCAGAGATTTCCCCCTTCATGTCCAGTCACTGTGCTGGGAAGAGTCAGAAGTCACCTGACCATAGAAGATTCATCAGAGGAGCTCCACATCAACCTCCTGACAAGAACACCATCAGCCAGGCATCTTCTGCCTGGAGGCATAAGCGGTGATTGAGGAACGATCCAACCCAGGACCAGGACATCTATAAAGGTGTACACATGCGGTTCACCCCTGTAGGGGTACCGCTCTTTGGTGAGTGAGGACACATTGGGGAGCACGTGTGGACCCACAGTTTTTTTGCACAATATCAAATGTGAATACAGCACAAAGTCACTTTTGAAGAACGATCCACAACCTCTCTGCACAACATCAAATGTGAATACTGCACAAAGTCACTTTTTGAAAAAACATAACTTTGGACCCATTTTTGCACAATAACGGCACTTTTTATTTATATGAACTTTTATTACTATACACAATTATTATTGTAAGTTTTTTACACTGTTTAATATTGTTTACTGAGGAATGCAACGCTAAGGACTTATTTAGTTATAATTTAGGTGGCACTTAACACTATATATTTAGTCAAAGGATATCTCGTATTTCATCAAATCTGTAACTACTGCATATGAGATCACAAGTTTTCCAGTTGATTTTTAGATTAAAAAGACAACGCCAGCTATCCCTACACTTGCGATACACTACCTTTTCTCCACCTAGTGGATGGTTCAGGGAGGGCAGCAGTTTTATATAATTCACACACCACTCCACTTCCACTTCAGCATGGAAATTACCCATTTATATATATATATATGACGGGTGCCCTGATGAAAAAAGAACTATCTAACAAGCGTTATCCGTGACACTTATACAGTGATCACAGTTGATAGGGGGCAATCAAGGAGTTAAACCTTTATTGGGGGGTAAGGGAGGTATTTACACCTACCTGGGCCTACTACTAACCTAGCCTAACACTGATTTAGTGTCACAAGTGTCACAAGTACAGTGATCAGTAAAAATCAGATCACTGCACTGTGACAGGGGGTGGTAGCAATGAAGGGGTTAACTGGGGGGGTTAAAAGTGTGCCTAACATGTACTGGTGTTAGTGTAGTGTTGTGTAACTCATGGTTAGAAGCTCTCTCCCTCGCCGGGACCGAAAAGGACTTCAGGGAGGGAGATAAGCTCATTCCTCTGCCTCTGTTTACATTACAGAGGCAGGGGAGCCATTTCATTGGCCAGGACCGATCAGCAGGTCCAGGCCAAATATCATTGGTCTGGCCCTGTAGACTGATCGGTCCCAAAGCGAATCCGATCACAGTGCGCTGATGGCGATAACGAGCCAAGTTGCGGGCGGTTGGCAACTGGTTAAACTTCATTAGTCCCATGTGTCAGTGCCCTTTGGTCTGTTACATCTGTTCCTGTGATGATCCTCTGTTGCCAACCTCAACTATTCCTGACTTTGCCTGAACACTGCCTGTACTGACCCCTGGCTTGCCTCTGGGCTACTCTTCTGCAGGCTCCCTTGCTTTATTTGCCTTGCTGTTACTGACCTCGGCCTGATTCCTGGCTACTCAGCTCCCTGCTGTCTGTTTCCCTGATCTGCCCATATCTTGCTGACCTGGACTGTCTGACCTTGCCTTGGCTCTCCTACTTGCACCTGCATCAGCTGACCTGTGCCGGCCTGCAGCTCTGGTCCTTCCGTCTGTGTGCATCTAGTCAGCCATTATTGTGTACCCCAACGCACATCAGCATCTGCCGAAAGAAGATTTTACAGGCACTTGTGCCACTCTGTGCTCTGTCATTCCCTGTTACCTTTCCAGGGCTTCTGAGCCAGAGCTATAAGAGTGGCCTACCTCTGTACTTCATACTCCACCACTAGGTATGTTAGAACAGAACAATCTCTCTGTTTTTTATCCCTGCAAAGCTTTAACCAAGACAGTTCCTCTGCTGTATGCAATATGATCCCCCAACTTGTTATTGTTAGTACAATTTACTTCTGAGAAGACTGCACCTAAGTAATTGTTTAAAGGTTTTGCTTCCTCCAGGTCTTCTTCAACATAAGTATTATACCCAGTTTTCATTTTAGTGATCCTATTGTATTCGTTCCTTCAATCACTGATGTACCAAAAAGTAATTTAGTCTCTTTTCTTAATAAATTTAGCAATTTCCTATGCTTTGGCAGCACTGATAATGTGATCGGACCAATTTTGCCTTAAATCCCAGATTTTTTTTGTCTTTTACTATACAATTTGCCTCTTTAGTGGATCATATTGTTTTTTCTTCTGTTTGCCTTGTATTACATCTATTGTGATTTTTATAAGAGTATATAATGGAATTGCTGTAAGCTTACAATGTTGCAAGGAGTTATAGTGCCTTGAAAAAGTATTCACACCCCTTGAAATTTTCCACATTTTGTCATGTTACAAGTACAACCAAAAAGCTAAATGTATTTTATTGGGATTTTATGTGATAGACCAACACAAAGTGGCACATAATTAGTAGTGGAAGGAAAATGATAAATAGTTTTCAACATTTTTTACAAATAGATATCTGAAAAGTGTGGCGGGCATTTGTATTCAGCCCCCCTCAGTGAATACTTTGTAGAACCAACTTTTGCTTGCCATTACAGCTGCAAGTCTTTTTGGGGATGTTTATACTAGTTTTGCACATCTGGAGAGTGACATTTTGTCCATTCTTGTTTGCAAAAAAGCTCTGTCAAATTGGATGGAGAGCATCTGTGAACAGCAATTTTCAAGTCTTGCCACAGATTTTCAATTGGATTTAGGTCTGGACCTTGACTGGGCCATTCAAGACATGGATATGTTTTTATCTAAACCATTCCATTGTAGCTCTGGCTGCATGTTTAGGGTCGTTGTCCTGCTGGAAGGTGAACCTCTTGCCCAGTCTCAAATCTTTTGCAGACTCTAACAGGATTTCTTCTAAGATTGCCCTGTATTTGGCTCCATCAATCTTCCCATCAACTCTAACCAGCTTCCCTGTCCCTGCTGAAGAAAAACATCACCACAATATGATGCTGCCATCACCATGTTTTCACGTGTTAGTTTTCCGCCACACATAGGGTTTTGCTTTTAGGCCAAAAAGTAAATTTTTTGGTTTTATCTGACCAGAGCACCTTCTTCCACATATTTTCTGTGTCCCCCACATGACTTCTAGGAAACTGCAAACGGGGCTTTCTTTCAACAATGGCTTTCTTCTTGCCACTCTTCCATAAATGCCAGATTTGTGGAGTGCATGACTTAAAGTTGTCATGTTTTTTATAACCTAACCCTGCTTTAAACTTCTCCACAACTTTATCCCTGACCTGTCTGGCGTGTTCCTTGGCCTTCATGATGCTGTTTGTTCACTAAGGTTATCTAACACATCTCTGAGTGCTTCACAGAACAGCTGTATTTATACTGAGATTAAATTATACACAGGTGGACTCTATTTACTAATTAAGTGACTTCTGAAGGCAATTGGTTCCACTAGATTTTAGTTAGGGGTATCAGAGTAAAGGGGGCTGAATACAAATGCATGCCGCACTTTTCAGATATTTATTTGTAAAAAGATTTGAAAACAAATTATCATTTTCCTTTCACTTCACAATTATGTGCCACTTTGTGTTGGTCTATCACATACAATCCCAAAAAAATACATTTACATTTTTGGTTGTACCATGACAAAATGTGGAAAATTTCAAGGGGTAGGAATAAGTTTTCAAGGCACTGTATAATGTATTCTGTAAGTTTATCCTGTATTGTGGCCTTGTGTATGCACAACCCTTTATAGTCCAGCTTCAAGAAGCAACTAAACAATAAAACAATATATTTACAAGTATATAACAAACTGCATAGAAAAAAAGACAGAGGTCAGTGTTAAGTTTGACCTTTTTATTTTAGATTTCATAGCTGTACTTTCTACATATGCATGGAATGCTAATTGACTAGCTAAAGAAGCTTTATGTGATTCATAGTACAACTCTTCAATGGTTCAAGGCTTTCCTGTCTGACAAATCACAAAGAGCATACTTTGGTGCCTATAGCTCTTTATTGGGTTGGATTTGACAAAGGTAAGTTTAGCGCGCAAGGTTTTGTAAAAAAAGGAAAATACCTTTACCTTTGGGAGCGAAAGCATGCCAGTACTGCCAGATAGGCAGAGGTAGAATTAAATTAGCCAAAGGATATTGCTGTAAGTATGGTGTTACCCAGGTAAATGTCAGGAGTTCCCCATCGGGTAGGTTATGCTTTGATGCAAGCCTTTCAAATGGGACTGGACCGTTAGGTCCGAAAACACCAGCCACCTTGGTAATCCCATTAATTTCAATTAATTTTAAAGAAAGAAGGCTGTACCAGTATCGGTAGTACCCAAAATATATATAGAATCTTTGGGAGAACTATCATCTTAAAGGCTGCTACTCTACTGGCCCAGGGCAAGTAGAATTTGCACAACCTGGTTAAATCTTTTCGGGTGTTATTCAATAGAGGAATGTAATTAGCCTTGTATAGACTAGAAGCCGTAGAAGTCAATGTTATTCCTAAGTATGATAAAGAATTTGTTACCCACGTATAGGTAAATTGTGATTGCAAAGAGATTCTTGTTGTCAAATTTCCCTAGAATGCTGAATTTCGATTTTTCACATTGTAGTATGAGAGCAGATTAAACCCGATGGACCACAGGGAAGCACTCCTGGGAAAGGATGATATCATCTGCAAAAAGGGTAATGGCTAGAGTTGAGCGAACCTGAACTGTAAAGTTCGGGTTTGTACCGGACTTTAGGGTGTCTGTGTCCCGAACCTGAACCCGGACATTTGAGAAAAAGTCTGGGTTCGGGGTTCGGGTATTTTTTCGCGCCTTTTGAATAGCTGCAGGGCAGCCAATCAACAAGTGTTTCACTCGTTTGCGCTTAGAAGCCATCACAGCCATGCCTACTAATGGCATGGCTGTGATCGGTCATTGCATCATGTGACCCAGCCTCTATATAAGCTGGAGTCACGTAGTGCTGCATGTCACATCATCTCATACTAGTGTAGGGAGAGGATGCTGCTGCTGGTGTGAGGGACAAAATTAGCTTTCGAAAATCATCTCATACTATTGTAGGGAGAGGATGCTGCTGCTGGTGTGAGGGACAGATTAGCTTTCAAAAATCATCTCATGCTAGTGTAGGGAGAGGATGCTGCTGCTGGCGTGAGGGACAGATTAGCTTTCAAAAATCATCTCATGCTAGTGTAGGGAGAGGATGCTGCTGCTGGGGTGAGGGACAGATTAGCTGTAGAAAATCTGTTAAAAACAGCGATTTATTGGTGGGTGGGTGCTAGAGGAGATTTTTGTTTGCAAGAGTACATTTTGTTTGCTAAGCAAAGTGCCTCATATAAATCCTAAACAATTTTTCTGTTTGTTAGGTGGGCGTTTTCAGCCATTTTTGCAAGTGCAGTGCACTTGCAACTGCTTGTGTGTCAGGGACACTTCTTTAATCGTGTTCTGTTAGTTCAGTTAGCAACATTTTGGCATATTTAAATACTGCTTTTACATTGCAGTTAGACAAATTAATTTTTTTTTCTTTTGTGCAAAATATTACATTTGCGGCCAGCGGGGCATTTCTCAAAAATAAAAAGTGTGTCTACATTGCTGGTTTAAAAAAAATATATTATAAATACTACATTTGTGGCCAGCGGTGCATTTCTTGCACAAAAATAAAAAGTGCATCTATATTGCTGGTTTTAAAAAAAAAGAATAATAGTTTATTATTCTTTTTTTTTATTATTAATATATAGTGCTACATAGTACATTTGCACCTTGCTGTGCATTTCTTGCACAAAATTAAAAAGTGTGTCTACATTGCTGGTTTAAAAAAAAATATATATATTATAAATACTACATTTGCGGCCAGCGGTGCATTTCTTGCACAAAAATAAAAAGTGCGTCCACATTGCTGGTTTAAAAAAAAAAAAAAAATAGTAATTGATTACTCTTTTTTTTTATTATTATTAATAAAAAGTGCTACATAGTACATTTGCACCTTGCTGTGCATTTCTTGCACAAAATTGCACATTGCCGGTTTAAAAAATAATATAAATTTGTGCTAAATAGTACATTTGCATCCAGAATGAGGAGAGCGTCAAATAAGGGACGTGGTCGTGGTGCTGCTGGTGTTGGTGGTGTTGGTGAAGCTCCTGTTGCACGGAGAGGGCGTGGTCGATCTGTGCAAGCTACACGCACAAGTGAAACACCTTCCTCAGGTGCGAGTAGCTGACAGAACCTTCAACGTTATATGGTAGGCCTGAATGCCGCTCAACGAATGGTGAGGGCAGAACAAGTACAGGCGATAGTAGATTGGGTGGCTGACAATGCCTCCAGTTCCTACACATTGTCTCCCACCTGGTCACTTGCTGAAAGCTCAGAGTTGGCACCTGAACCCCATGGCCATCTGTCTTTTACCTCAGCCCCTTGTAAATCAGCCAAGCAGTCTGAGCCCCAAGTCATGCAGCAGTTTCTAATGCTTTTTGATGACTCTGCTGGTGTGCTTTCCGTGGGCTATCCACATAGCCCTGCCCCAGAAGTGGAAGACTTTGAGTGCACCAATGCCCAACCACTTCTGTTTCAGGATAAGGACATGGAAACACAACCGCAGCACGTCTCTGATGATGGCAAAACAAAGGTGCCAACTGCTTCGGCTTTCTATAGTGTGCAGACTGGCAAGGAGGGCAGTGGTGAAGAGTGGGCGGAAGATGATGTGGAGGATGATGAGGTCCAAGACCCCACATGGAATAAAGGTCATGCGAGTGACATGTGCAGTTTGGAGGAAGAGGTGGTGGTCACACAGAGGCACCAGCACAACAAAAGAGGAAGCAGGTTGCAAAAGCAGAGCGAGCGTCCCCTAGACAGTACGCCTGCTACTACCCACTGCACCCAGGGACCTAGCACACCAAAGGCAGCTCAAAGGAGTTCCCTGGCATGGCAGTTCTTGAGACAATGTGCTGATGACAAGACACGAGTGGTTTGCACACTGTGCAATCAGAGCCTGAAGTGAGGCATAAATGTTCTAAACCTGAGCACAACCTGCATGACCAGGCATCTACATGCAAAGCATGACCTGCAGTGGAATAAGCACCTCAAAATCCAAGAAAGGTCTTGGGCTCCTCCTGCTTCCTCTTCTGCTACTGACTCTGCCTCTTCCTCCACCTCTACAGTGCTGGGTGTCACCTGCCACCCAGCAAACAGACGATGTGACAGCAACGCCACCATGTCCGCCACCGTCCCCAAGCATTTCCACACCATGGTCCCATGGAAGCTTACAGCTGTCCATCTCCCAAACACTGGAGAGAAAGAGGAAGTACCCCCCTACCCACTTGCGATCCCTGGCCCTGAATGCCAGCATTTCAAAATTCCTGGCCTTTGAAATGCTGTCATTCCGTCTGGTGGACACGGACAGTTTTAAAAACCTGATGGCGGTGTCTGTCCCACAGTACGTGGTTCCCAGCCACCACTACTTTTCCAGGCAAGCAATCCCTTACCTGCACAAGTCGGGGACAAGATCAAGTGTGCACTGCGCAACGCCATCTGTGGCAAGGTCCATATAACCACTGATACGTGGACCAGTAAGCACGGCCAGGGACGCTATATCTCGCTAACTGCACACTGGGCAAATGTAGTGGCTGGTGGGCCTGAGGCAAATAGCAGTTTGGCGCATGTCCTTCCGCCACCGAGGATTGCGGGGCATTTCTCTTTGCCTCCTGTTGCCTCCTCCTCCTACTCCAGTTCCTCCTCCTCTACCACCTCCTCATCTGGTCAGCGTAACACCTTCACCACCAACTTCAGCACATCCAGGGGGAAATGACAGCAGGCTGTTTTAAAACTGATATATTTGGGGGATAAACCCCACACTGTGCAGGAGCTATGGACGGGCATTGAACAACAGACCGATGAGTGGTTGTTGCCACTGAGCCTCAAGCCCGGCCTGGCGGTGTGTGATAATGGGCGAAATCTTGTAGCAGCTCTGGGCCTAGCCAGTTTGACGCACATCCCTTGCCTGGCGCATGTGCTGAATTTGGTGGTGCAGAAAATTCTAAAAAACTACCCGGATATGTCAGAGCTGCTGCAGAAAGTGCGGGCCATCTGTGCATGCTTTCGGCGTTCTCACCCTGCTGCTGCTCGCCTATCTGTGCTGCAGCGGAACTTCGGCCTTCCCGCTCACCGCCTCCTATGCGACGTGCCCACAAGGTGGAACTCCACCTTGCACATGCTGGAGAGACTGTGCAAGCAGCAGCAGGCAATAGTGGACTTTCAGCTGCAGCACGCATGGGTCAGTCGCTCTGAGGAACAGCACCACTTCACCACCAACGAGTGGGCCTCCATGCGAGACCTGTGTACCATATTGCGGTGTTTCGAGTACTCCACCAACATGGCCAGTGCCGATGACGATGTTCTCAGCGTTACTATCCCACTTCTATGTCTCCTTGAAAAACCACTTTGGGCGATGATGGAAGAGGATGTGGCACAGGAGGAAGAGGAGGAGGAAGAGGGGTAATTTCCACGGTTATCAGGCCAGTCATTCACAAGTGGCTCGGATGGTGGGTTCCTGCACAAGCATAGGCCAGGTAAAAAATTTTCGTGCTGCTGAGGGCATTCCCAAATAACAGCGGGGGCTCAGTGGAAGCACAAGGCGAAGGCAGAGGAGGAGGAAGAGGTCACCAACGCAGCTGTGGCACCGCCAGCACCTCAGAAGGCAGAGTTAGCATTGCCAAAATGTGGAAAACCTTTGTCAGCAGCACGCCACAACAAACAGCACCACCAGCTGATAGGCAACGTCTTAGCAGGAGGCAGCATTTCATAAACATGGTGGAACAGTATGTGTGCACACACCTACACGTACTGACTGATGGGTCTGCCCCATTCATCTTCTGGGTCTCCAAATTGGGCACATGGCCTGAGCTTGCCCTTTATGCCTTGGAGGTGCTGGCCTGCCCTGCAGCCAGTGTATTGTCTGAACGTGTGTTTAGCACGGCAGGGGGGCGTTATCACAGACAAGCGCAGCCGCCTGTCCACAGCCAACGTGGACAAGCTAATGTTTATTAAAATGAACCAGGCATGGATCCCACAAGACTTGTCTGTACCTTGTGCAGAATAGACATTTATAGCGGCCTCACACAGCCATTGGTATACTTAAGTGAACTTATTCTTTTTTTTTTTTAATATGTCTCAATATTTTGGGGGCTACCCCAATTAGAAAAAGAAAACAAACAAACAAAAAACAGTGTTGGCTGCCTCCTCCTCCTTCTACTTACCC
>BLSH010073885.1:96777-110975 GCA_018402905.1 Glandirana rugosa | reverse complement strand
AAGATGTTAGTAGACCTTTGACACACAATTTGAAGTTTTAGTTTAAGTTTAACACACAGTTTCCAGATGATTGTAGAACAGTGATATGGGTTCTCCCAGTTTTAGTTTAAGTTTAACACACAGTTTCCAGATGATTGTAGAACAGGGATATGGGTTCTCCCGGCTAATTTATACTTTTTGCACACAGTTTGAAGATGATTTTAGAACAGTGATATGGCTTCTACCGTTAATTAATACTTTTCACACACAGTTTGAAGATGGTCCACATCCACCTCCATTTTTGATTTTTTTTATGTGATTTATTTTTTAAAAATGCTTTTAGTTATTTCCCTGTCCCCATTTCTTTGTAGGGCACTTGTCCCACCCTTTCCCCCATTTTCCTTCATTTTGCAGACCTCTAGGACTTTCCAGGACTTTTTTACAGCAATTTTCAGAACTTTTAGTAAAATTACCAGAACCCCGGACCCGAACCTGGACTTTTTTTTGAAAAGTCCGGGTTCGGGTCCGGGTCCCGGACACCCAAAAGTTCAGTATGGACCCGAACTTTACAGTCCGGGTTCTCTCAACACTATTTACGACTTGTCTGCGCCTCATTCCTCCAAGGTGCCTAGTATCAATTCATTGATACCATCTGAAGAATTTTCTCTCAAGTATGCCTCAGTGGATCAGGCCATCCAGAGTATTATCAGGTTTGGGGTGGGGGCTTGGCTTTCCAAAGCGGACATAGCTGATGCTTTCAAGTTATTACCAATAAAACCTTCCTTATGGCAGTGGCATGGCATCAAATGGCGTGAATCATACTACTTCGCAACCAACGATCAACGCAACCAAAATCACGTTTGGTTCCAAGAGCAGTCCTTGGTTGTTTGATACCTTTGCGCAGGCACTGAGCTGGATCCTTTTGCACAAAGAGGGTTGACAGGAGGTTATCCATTATTTAGATGACTTTCTGTTGATTGAAAGCGGCAGTCAAACTCCGGCAGATTTACAGAAGTTAATTACACTTTTCTCAGCTCTCAATGTTCCTCTTTCTGAGAAGAAGTTGGATGGGCCTACCAAGGAGTTGGTTTTTCTGGGTGTCAAGTTAGACACCCAGCTCATGCAGGCTAGTCTGCCGGCCGATAAGCTGGAGAGGATTAGGAGCAGGATACACGTGTTCACTGTTTCCCAAGTTTGTTCCAGGGTGGAGCTCCAGTCTCTACCGGGCATGATAAACTTCGCAATGAGGATCATTCCTCAGGGCAGGTCTTTCGTGTCCAGGTTGCTGGCGCTCCTTCCCCTGACCACGGATTCCCTGTCCAGCATCAAGTTGGATGCCACCACTCTAGCAGATCTTGGCATGTGGGATAATTTCTTGCAGCACTGGAATGGAGTGGCCATGTTCATTCCAGCAGCATCAGAATTTTCTCCCAAGGTAGTGTCTGATGCTGCAGCCACTAAGGGTTATGCGGCCATTTTTGGCACCCATTGGCTAGCAGGCCCATGGCCGGAGGAGGTCAAGTTGATTCCCAGTTTTTTTTTTTCCATCTGATTTTATTGAAATTTTGAAGTATAACAGGGTAACTGTCAGTCAGATTAATAACAGAGGAAAAGAAAAGATTCCAATACACCTTGCTTAAGTTTACAAATAGTAGGAAATACAAAGCAGTATACTTGAGCTAGAGGTTATACATAAATGTAGCGGATATGAGGTTACATGCAATGTTTTATGCTAGGCAGGGAGATTGGAGAACTGGATGTTATCCCTGCAGTAGTAACTCTAAGCTAGAACTAGAAATCGGAAATATAAATCGATTATATAGAAGTGTGAGAGGGGGGAAAAACAAACAGGGAGGGGTGGGGGGGGCGAAGATTAGGAGTAGAGGGTCCTTTGGAATTTTCATCAGAGTAACATTGTAGATAAATTCAATGGTTTTGTCCCAGAAGGTGGAGATGAAGGAGCATGACCAGAATCGGTGGGTCAAGGAAGGTCTGGGTTGAGAACAATGGGGGCAACTCATAGAAGCAGCATTGTGGCTGTCCCAAAGGAATGGGATGTAGGCTCGATGGATGATTTTCAATTGAGTCTCCCTCCATTGTTCACATGGAATCAGTTTTAGAGTTTTATGGTATCCCTGTAGGATTTTGTCCATGAGGTCAGTGTCTTGGAAGTCCTTTCCCCAGTATTTAGCTGATGTCGAGGTGAAAGGGGGGGAGGTCTTAGCAAGTAGTGGTTTGTAGATGTCCGAGATGGTATAGGAGTTTGTGTCCAGAAGATCATCGATGAATGAGTGCTAAAATCTCTTGGAGCCGTTTTTGCAGAGACCCTTTAGATGTTGGGCGCATTGCCAGTAGTGGAAATTGTGATTTTGTGGTAGGGAGAAATCCTTGGCTAGGGTAGAGAAGGGTTTCAGATGGCCTGTGTTTAAGTCACAAAGAGAGGCGAAGGTAGAGAGGCCTCTTTCCTGCCAGATGGAGAATACTTGGTGGAGGGTGCCTGGTGGGAAGTTTGGGTTCCCTTGGATCGGGAGGCGTTTGGATATCAGTGCTGGGAGGTTCAATAATTTCTGTACTTCCCTCCATGCTATAGCTGTGTCTCGCAATAGCGGGTTATGCTGAAGGTTGAAGGGTAGCTGTTTCCAGGGGGCGTGGAGAATAGCCCTCAGGTTAAAGGGATAAGTCATTTCTTGCTCTAAGACCAGATTTGCATATCTGGAAGCGTCTTTTGACCAATCTAGCCCTATTCTTAGTAAACATGCAAGATTATACAGTCTGATGTTGGGAAGACTGATGCCTCCGCCAGTCCTGGGGAGATGCAGTTTGGATAATGATATGCGGGGTCTTTTTCGCTGCCAGATGAATTTAGAGATTGTTTTGTTTAGGATTTGAATATCTTTGTGTTTGAGCAACAAGGGAATTGTTTGCAAGGAATATAGCAGGCGAGCGAAGCTGACCATTTTGAATAGGTGGCATCTCCCCAGAAAAGACAGAGGCAGGTCCATCCAGTTCTCCAACTCATGGGTGATTTTAGAGAGTAAAGGAGGAAAGTTCAGAGAGTAGAGGGTAGAAGGAGTGGTTCTGATTTTTATGCCTAAGTAGGTGATGGGGGATTTGGCTAAGGGGAATGAGGAATGTGAGATCCAAGTCCTTTTAGGGTTGAAGCCTATGGGGAGTATTTCACTCTTATTGTAGTTTATCCGTAGTCCTGAGATAAGTTTAAAATCGTTAAAGATTTGTGTGATGGTGGGCATGTCTTTTGCGGGATCCGCAGAAAAAATTAGGACATCATCCGCGAAGAAGGCTGAGCGGATTACTTGGCGCCCAATTTGTATACCATGTAGGGGGGGCAGTGGTGTTGAGACACCTGGACAGGGGTTCGATCGCTAGATTGAATAGAAAGGGCGATAGTGGACACCCCTGTCTGGTGCCTCTGTGGAGTCTAAATTCTTCTGAGAGGAGACCAGCCACCACTAGCCTGGCCGCGGGTGTTGAATACATGGCTCGGATCAGGTGAACGAACGGGCCTGTAAAACCCATCCTTCCCAGAACCCGGAATAGCCATTGAAAGCTGATGTTGTCAAAAGCTTTTTCCGCGTCCAGGGTGATGATGGCATAGTCCCCTCCTTTGTGTTTGTTAGCATGGTTTAGAATCGTGAGCACCTTGCGGATAGTCAACGAGGCTGTTCGGCCCTTGATAAAGCCTGATTGTGCGGGGTGTATCAGTGACGGGAGGATGTCTGCTAGCCTAGTGGCAATTATTTTAGATAATATTTTCATGTCTAAATTTAAAAGTGAGATAGGGCGATAGGAGCCAGGTTCTAATGGGTCTTTACCTTTTTTCGACAGCAACTTTATTAGTGCTTGATTGCCTGAGGGAAGGTACTGGCCTCCCTCCCAGATGCCTTTATAGACCTCCCGAAGAGTGGGTACCAAGGTCTCATGAAGGGTTTTGTAGAATTTGCCCGTGAGACCATCGGGGCCTGGGGCTTTATTTGGGGATAGGTGTTTTATCAGAGATAAAGTGCAGCGCTGTAAGAAAAGTTCTTCTGGATAACTGGCACCCAGTGAAGATCAGTGCAAAGATGATATAATAGTGCTTCAGTGCCACTCCACCTCCACCATTTACACTAGCAGCTCACCTCCCATATCTGGCTCTTATTACAGGAGCCGGATAAAGCCTGTTGTCTCAATCAAAGGACAAGGTCTCTGTCACAGGTCTCAGTCAGATTTAAGAGTCCAGAAGCATGAGTAATGCTGTTATCTCCACTTTTTGACCTCCAGTAAGAATCACCAGCCCGAATACAATCAGGTAACATAGAAGTGAAAAGAACCACATACAGTGCTCTCTGTAGCTTAAAATAACATACTTTAATAAAATAAGTGGAAATTTACTCACAAATTACAGCACTGTAGCCCAGTGCTTAGCTATACACATGTTGACTCTGGAAGCGTTCTGCCCTGGAGACAGCGGTGGCCGCGGGTGACGTCACTTCCTGTTCCGGACGCGTTGCGTTCCACAGACCGGAACTTCTTTGGCGGATCAGCCGGGCTAATGTGGCTAATAGTCTGTCCGCCTTGTTACCATATTTGTAGAAATGAGCTTCAAGTTGGGATTTCTTGGCCAGCCAACCAAGAATCAAAATCTGTTTTGGCTGCTTTCCATTCTGCTTGGTGTTGGGGAGTGTCGCTAGCGGATAGGTTTCTTTGGGCTAGTTTTAAGCGAGAGCTGGTTAATTTGAGCTTGGTCAGGGAGTGTTTTTTGAAAGTGGCCGCGTAGGCAATTATTTTCCCTCTGAGGAGGGCCTTCCCCGTGTCCCAAAATAGATTTGGGTTTGTTAGGTGGGAGGAGTTAGCCTCGGTGTACTCTGCCCAAGCCTTGATTATGTAGCTTTGAAAATCGGCGTTGTTGTGGAGGTAACGTGGGAAGCGCCAACTACTGAGTTTTAGTTGTGACATGGTGTCCTGGAAGGAAAGCGAAATGGGGCCATGGTCTGAAATTCCAATCTCATGTATTTCGGCGTTGGAAATTAAGAGGACTAGGGAGTCTGTAATGAAAAAATAATCTATTCTTGTGAAAATGTGATGGGGATTGGAGTAAAAAGTGAATTCTCTCTCAAGAGGGTGAAGTAAACGCCAGGGATCAGACATGCAAAGGGATTCCATGGTGGAAGTTAGGAGTGTAGATTCCAACACGCGTGGGGAACAACTTGTTTTCGGGGAACGGGATCTGTCTTCTGCTTCATGGTAGATAGAGTTGAAGTCTCCACCAACTATGTGAGGGACAAGAGAGTCTTTTGTTAAACTAGAGGTTAGGCTGGTGAAGAATGGGGTACTGGGACTGTTGGAGGCATATACATTAGAGATTCGCAGATCTTTGTCAAAGATGCGGATGTGGATGGTCAGGAGACGGCCCTGTATGTCAGAGTTTTTGGCAATTAGTTTATATGGGAGATTTTTGTGTATCAAGATTATGACCCCTGCTTTACGGTTAATGGCACCTGAGCCAGAGATCGAGCCTACCCATAGCTTCCTTAAACGGTGGAAGTCTGGTTGTGTCAGGTGTGTCTCCTGTAGGTGAGCTATGTCAGCTTTTAATCTCTTAAGGTGTCATAGGATTTTCATCCTTTTAATGGGGGACCTAAGTCCCTTCACGTTCCAGGAGACACATCTCATGTGGGTAGGACGAGAGGAAAAGTATGAGCTTGGTGTGATGATTGAGTGCTGGTGTTCCGAATAGGAGACTGCGGGGTGAAGTTGAGACTCTTAAGGCATTCGTCTGCAGACAGAGGGGCTTCGTTGTGCGTGTGCAGGTTCGGGTTTTGGGAGGAGGGTGGATGTGAAGGGAGGGGATGAGTGAGGGGGGTGTAAGGGAGAGAGTCCCTCTCCCTATGAAAATGGAAATAAAGGTCACACAGAGTTTGCATGTCGGCTGACTGCAAGACTGCAGAGTACAGATTTTAAATGGAGAAAACTGCTCTGCCAGTTTTCTCCGTATTTTGCTATGTCCGGATGGGACTCTGTAGTTTGGAGATCCCTAAGAGTCTTGGGTGGGACAGGATCTCCAACCCTGTGTCCGGGTCTTGTGGACAGCCATCAGGTTGTGTGCCCAGGTGGACGCAGCCAATATAACGAGGGGCTGATGAGAGCAGAGAGGAGAGGAATGAGATGGAGTGTTAGCAGCCTGCTGCAAAAAGACAGACCCCTGTCAGCAACACTGTCGGCCCTGTGTGAGACTACATCCCTGGTGAGGGAGGACTCCGTGCCTGAAGGACTTGGAGGTCAGGACGGCTACAAGAGCCTGGGAGACCAAAGGAGGGTCTGGGAGGATAGGAGAGCCGAGGCGGCTAGAGAGTCCAAGGGGGCTGAAGGAAGTCCTAAAGTCTCGGGGACAGTGAGTAACCCAAAGGGGGCTGGAGGATCCTGTTGAGGCCAGGATTAGGCTGGTTCAGGAAGTGACTGTTGACAAGAGAGCCAGGTGGCTCGGTATGTTTTCCTTTGAGTGCTATATGAAGTTTAAATCCCCTGTGTGGGATTCCTGGATGGACTTTTTGCTTTGTTTTTCCTTTTGAATAAATATGGGCTACCGGGCCCTTAACTTTTAACGCCTGTCTGATATTGACTCATTACACAAAAACGCATCTCTCACTTGAGTTAAACCCCCCCAGTTCACAGGGGAAAGAGTACATTAGAGCAGAGAAAATAAAGCAGAGTTTAACTATATTTGCGTCGAACTTCGCTTTTTTCTGCATGGGTTCGCAGGCAGGAGTTGCTCCTCACCATCGGCTGTTTGTCACCTATGTAACGTTGCCTTTGTGAAATTCGGGCGGTCCCCTATGGTAGGAATAAGGGGTGGCTACTGCTAGATGATGGAATGTAGATGTGCCGCTTGTGGCTGAACCCATGTGGAAAGAAAGGTTAGGATACAAATATTGCAACACAGGTGATCATAGCATAACATTAAATTTACAGACCGTGTCCTGGCATGGCCAGTTTCAAGAGCTTTGGGCCCAGGTGTCTACCAAGGAAAGTATCTTGAATGTGACTAGAGTTCTTCAAGAATATTTAGATGTGAAGTGCGGTGAACCATTTGCAAGGGAGCCCTCATCAGCGAAGTTCTCCTGGGTGTTGAGATCCAGAGGATTTGTGGCGCTTGGGTGAATCCTTTCTGGAGCTCCGCTGGTCCAAGGGTCTGATTATTGGAGTGGCTTTGGCGTGTGATGGGGAGCGTTGGGCATTTGTTATGGTCCGCAGATATTTCTCTGTCTCCTGGGGGTCCTGGAAGGTGAGTTGTTCTCCGCTGTGTGATTTTAGTCGCAGAACAGCCAGGAAGGCCGGATGCAAATTTTATTTGATTCTGGTAGAGGGCTGAGCAGACTTGCTGGAATGCTTTTCTCTTTTTGGAGACTTCAAGCGAATAGTCTGCAAAGATAAGGATTTTGACCCCCTCGATGGTTAAAGATCTTGATTGTTGGTATCTTTGCATAATGTCTGCTTTGTTGGCATAGTTCAGATACTTGACAATAATGGTTTGTGGCGTCTTGCGGTTGGGTTGTAAGTCCCCGATGCGATGGGCTCTTTCTACCGTGGTGGGTCTCTGTAGGCCTAAGGCTTCTGGTACGCGTTTAGCGCAGAAATCCATGAGAGCGGACTGCGGGAGGGATTTGGGGACCCCTATGAAGAGTAGCTTGCATTGCCTGGACCTATTTTCCAAGTCGTCCAGTTTTTGGAGGATGTATTGATTGGTTTTCGATTGGTCCTGCTCGGCTCCTTGAAGTTGATAGAGATCGTCCTCCATGCTGGCTATCCTGTTCTCTGCTTCATTTAAGCAGGTCTTGTGGTTGCTTAGTTCGCTTCTGATGAGCTGCATCCCTTCGTTTACGGCCCTCTCTACTGTGGCAGTTATTGTGGGTGCAAGTATGGCTGCGACCGCCTGTGCTATGAGGGCGTGGGATTCCGCATCTGTTTGTGCAGGAGGTGAAGGGTGGGGGCCACTCACTTCCATTGCGCTAGTTTCCGGAACGATCGTTTTCTGCATTGTTTTAGTTTCCGTTGCATGGTTTTCCGGAACAAACGTTTTGCAGGTCCCCGGTCTCGATTTGTAGCACAGCCGGCGGTCCGGTTTTTTCCAGGAATCGGTCCATTCGCAGGTGTGGGCCTGTGCTGCGGATGGCATTCAGGTGGTGGAGCTGTGTGGTCGATGCCTCGGGCTGGCCTTTCAGGCTGATTTAGGGCTGTGGATGCAGGAGCTAGCTTGAGGTGCTGCTACTCCATGCGGCGCCGGAACCGGAAGTGTATTCCCAGTTTCGATAGGTCATCCTCCCTATTTGAGATCTATCCGATTGTCGGCTCAAGCGTGGGGTCACTTGTGGTCCGGGCATACAGTAGTGTTTTATTCGGACAATCAGGCCTTGGTTGAAATTATCAACAAAGGCAGGTCTAGCTCCTTGGCAGTCATGTCCTTTCTTTGTAGGCTAATTTGGCTCTCGCTCCTACAGAAATTTCACATCAACTCTATTTTCATACAAGGCGCTGAGAACATAGCAGCTGATGCCTTATCACATTTTAATTATGTTTTGTTTTTCCAGCAGGTTCCAGAGGCAGACATTCTTGCCACCCCATGCCCAGCTTACTCCCAGCTGAGGATGGATTAGTCGCTTTACAGGCTGGTGCCTGGAGACTGATCGAGGTTTCTCTTTCGGCAAACACCAGGAAGGCTTTCCACACAGCTTGGGAGGTTTTTCAGTCCTTCTTGGTCCGGCATCCGAGGGCGGATTGGTACAACATCGAGTACCTTCTGGCTTTTGCCACTTAGTTACATTTGTCACATGCCACTATCATAACTTACTTAGCCGGGGTGCAACATTTCGTTGCGTTACTATTCCCGGACAAACTTTCTCTATTCTCGGCACATCCAATCAGGGCAATTTTAAAAAGGGATACAGAAGACCAGTCTACCTGTGCCAGCTAGCAGGCTTCCCATTACAGGCAGGTTATTCCAAGCCATGTTGGTCATGCTTGACAACCATCCTTTTGGAGCCAAGCTCAGTCTGGTTCTTAAAGCAGCCATTTACTTGGCTTTCTATGGTTTCTTGAGGCCCAGCGAGTTTGCATTTGGTGGCGGGAGGTCCCGTTGTTTGTCCATCAATCAGCTTACCAAACACCAGGGCCATTTTCAACTGGTTTTGGAGGCATGTAAAATGCAGCAGGTAGGAGCCGGTTACCGTAGTCAGTTACTTCATGGTGTCTGTTAAAAGTCTTGGATGCTCTCTTGACTCAGCTACAGGGGGCACCAAGGGAGGGCCCATTGCTACCCTTTCATGGCATGCACCTCACATCAGCTCAGTTCATCAAGCATGTCCACATATTGTTTGGTAGATGTGGCGTGAATCCTAGACAGTACACGGGCCATTCATTCAGGATCGAAGCAGCGTCTGCTGCATCTCAACAAGGAGTACCGGTTCACATCATAAGAAAGTTGGGCAGGTGGAAATCCGCTTGTTACATGAGATACATTCCTGAGCCACATATTGAAATGTCCAGGGCTTTTGCTCGTTGGTGGAATGATTGTATATTATTATTAATAAAATTCTTTGCTCATATCCTAGCAGTGTCTTTTTGCCCACTTCAGGCATACTGAACCCGTGACCAGGGCACACCACAGGTCACTGTTCTTTTCTCACAATCAGCTTCAATTGACTCCGAGTACAAATAGGAAGGCTGACCATAGGTCAGCCTGAGTTTGTAGGAGGAGTCTGACTAAACATAAGCCAGCCTCCTCCTCCCAGGTCGCACGGCGTGTATCCCCACCCTCCCTTTCCCTTCTTTTTTGAAGGTCCCCTTTTTATTACACCTTGGATATGCCCACTTCAGGCATACTGAACCCGTGACCAGGGCACATCACAGGTCACTGTTCTCATAGGTTCTTTTCTCACAATCAGCTGCAATTGACTCCGAGTACAAATAATATAAACGTGCATGCAGGGCACTGGGCAAACCACTAGGGACAAAGGGGATGTGAAATGATTTCATACAGTAATGTAATCTGTAAGATTACAGTGTACTGTATGTATACTGTGTGTTTCACTTTTTGAATTTGCCGCCGGTCTCCGCCCCCGTGCGATGCGATGCCCACAGGGAACTGAGCCCGGCACACAGAGGCATCGGGCAGAGGACACAGCCCGCAGACACGGCAGGGGACATCACTGGATCCAGGGGACAAGGTGAGTAACGTTGCCTTGGATCCAGTGATGCAATCCCAAGTGTGGCTCGGGGTTACCGTTCTTGATACAGAAAATCCACCCCGAGCCACACTCGGGAATACCGCCAGGGAGGTTAATGAGCTCATCAAACCAATTGTGTGTTCCAATTAATCAGTGCTAAGTAGTTACAGGTATTCAAATCAACAAAATGACAAGGGTGCCCAAACTTATGCACCTGTCTAATTTCGTTTTGATGCATATTGCACATTTTCTGTTAATCCAATAAACCTCATTTCAATACTGATATGTTACTGTGTCCTTCAGTTATTTGATAGATAAAAATGAAATTGCTGATCCAAACACCCAAATATTTACAAATTACAATCATGGAAATTGTCAGGGGTTCCTAAACTTTTGCATACAGCTGTAGCCTAGAGGACATATTGTCTAGTGAACTGTGATTGACATAACCTTTAGTTACTAATTTATGTGCATATTGCTATTTACTGCAACCCGTGACAGCATATTGGGTTAATTTACCACCAACCAATCTGATGTTTGCTTTTTGATACTGAACCTTAATTGTATGCAGGTTATCTAAATGTGTGTAAGGAGGATTCCTGCGCTTAGGACTGATAAGAAATACAGTGAGACTGCTGCCTTCCTATGAATTTCCCAATAGGGAAACAACAAAAAATTAGCAATGGTGTAGGACTGGCGCTGTCTATCAATAGGTATAGGGTGGTAACCCGAATTCAATGGAATATTCAATATCACTAAAGTATGTATAACAAATAATCCGTAATAAATAGTGTCCGTAAAACTGAGTAAAATGTCCGTAAAAGTCCGTATAATAAATCAATGTATAAAAGTCAGCTAAAACATTAATAAGATTATTCAAACTAGAGGAGATGATGAGGTAGTGGCGTAAGGAATACCATAGGATTAAAAGAAGAAATATAAACTCATATAAAATATTATATCAGAGAATGCCCATAGAAATCCATAAAATATCCACAAAAATCAGTAATAATGGTAATAGGTAAATATATATGCCCTCTAAAATACTGATAAATAATGACTTGATAAAAAGGCTCAACATTAATACAAGAAAAACAAAGATGCAATATTAGCAGATGGATGACAGAAAAAACATTTCTGCCTATCAATAAAAGTCCGTGAACATAGGTGAGTGTTCGTGGGTTAAAATACCAAACAATTCTATACCAAGAGCTGAAAAGGATGTGTTGAGGAGGTTTATATAAGTCTCAACCACAACACAACATGCTGTTAAATGTAACTTCAGTCCTGTGTTTTCCCCACGATTTTAGGTGCTTATACCGAACTTCAGTGACTTCCAAAAATGCAGGAGTGATGTTAGATGTAGTGGTTCCCAAATAAAGTGACTTCAGTGCTGATCCAAACATCAAAAAATCAAGGTGACTTCCGTGCTTCCCCGCATGTGTCCCCACTTACCAAAATTTTCTCACCCCTGCAGGGGTACACGCCTCGGTAAATGGGGTCTTGGGGTCCTCCCTCCGGGGGTCCAGATAGATCCTCTCTGTTACCCTCTCCTGGGTCTCCTCTTCCGGTCTCCAGGGGAATCTTCCTTCGGGTTAAACGCTCAGGTAGGGGATACGGCAAGAAAGGAAAATGGAATCCACGATGGTGAAGTACGTTTGTGCAAAAAATGTATTGAAATAAAAATAAAAGCTTGTCCATGTAAAATCACAACAACTTTCCGGTTTGAATGGAGCAAACACGTAGAGGTAGGGTAGAACCCGCTTTGAGGAAGGTAGGAGCCCCTTCCTTCCTCCTCGCTGTGCGTTCCAACGATCAGTGATACAAAACCGGAAATGACGCAATGACGTTAGGGCCACGCCTTACGCGTTTCATCAGAGTGACGTCTTCTGAGGCAATGCCGCATCCCCTACCTGAGCGTTTACATTTAACAGCATGTTGTATTGTGGTTGAGACTTATATAAACCTCCTCAACACATCCTTTTCAGCTCTTGGTATAGAATTGTTTGGTATTTTAACCCACGAACACTCACCTATGTTCACGGACTTTTATTGATAGGCAGAAATGTTTTTTCTGTCATCCATCTGCTAATATTGCATCTTTGTTTTTCTTGTATTAATGTTGAGCCTTTTTATCAAGTCATTATTTATCAGTATTTTAGAGGGCATATATATTTACCTATTACCATTATTACTGATTTTTGTGGATATTTTATGGATTTCTATGGGCATTCTCTGATATAATATTTTATATGAGTTTATATTTCTTCTTTTAATCCTATGGTATTCCTTACGCCACTACCTCATCATCTCCTCTAGTTTGAATAATCTTATTAATGTTTTAGCTGACTTTTATACATTGATTTATTATACGGACTTTTACGGACATTTTACGGAGTTTTACGGACACTATTTATTACGGATTATTTGTTATACATACTTTAGTGATATTGGATATTCCATTGAATTCGGATTACCACCCTATACCTATTGATAGACAGCGCCAGTCCTACACCATTGCTAATATCTAAATGTGTGCTCCCAGTAGCAGAGCAATATCCATTTTCTTAATCTGGCGGGGCTAAGGTTGTTCTCAGAGTTGAGTCAGACGAACAGAGAATCCAATCTACCATGTGACTCCTGCCGGGGTAATGCTACCCAAGCTTGAGTATCTTCTGGAGATTTGAGTGTTAAATGTGTTCATGTTACTATATTATTAGGAATGATAGAGGTATGAGGTTGAGTGTGTTCCCTGAGAGTATGGTTAATGAAGTATAAATTATATAATTTGGTTAAACTAGATGGACTCATTACTAGATGTAACTGTATAAAAAAACAAATCTGCTCCACAGAGGAAAGCAACTTGTTGATAATAAAAATAGCGACTTGAGGAGTATTGAGAAGTACTATTAATTCAATCCCTCACATGTCTGAAAATGCTGGAACATTTTTTTTTTCCTTTTGCAGAGCAAGGAAATGAACATCCTTTCTACCTTCTGTATTTCTTTATGTTTAGGCAGTAAATGGATTTCATTGTAGAGGGTACTGGTAAAACTAAAATGCATATTTAATGGCATCTAGCCAAAAGGCACAGAGGAAGTTTACATTTATTGCGTGATTTTATGTATACTTAGGGTAAAGTTCAGAGATATTGTGTGGTATCTGGATTTGTGGACACATGAGGTTATGAGATTTCACATGTAGCCCAAAACATTTTGCCCATACCATTTTGTAAGAATTTTTATTTCTCCTGTCTAGAATAATTTTTAGTCCTGAAATTTTCCAAATTCCTTTTAGTTGCATTTGCATTTTGAAAGTTGTAGTTGCATTTTGAAAGCAAACATGGCTGATTTAAATTCAAATGCTCCCATATATATGCCTGTATATAGTGCTGGAGAGGCAAGGGACAGTAAGAGGTATTCAATAAAAATGTTAAATAGTATAAGGGGGAGGGGAAAACCCTGATGAATTCCCCTTTGAAGGGGAAAGGGTGTAGACAGAGTTAGTCCATATATATTTTGGGATCTATGAGATACATACAGATTGGATATAAAATTGGCCCCAGAAGCCCAACTGTATCTATATTTTTAGTTCATGTTATCAAAAATCTCTCTCTGTGCTCAAGAGTTTGCATGAAACATGGAGAAAAGCTCAAGAAGCAAATGAACTCCCAGATCAATATAATCCTCCTGACACTGGTGACCGCAGAGCAACCTGATACAAACTCAGCCTGAGTTGGAGAGATGAGATTGGGAAGTACCTTGGCTTACCTTACCTCTGCATTAAGGAAAAATAACTTCTATATGCAGCCTCCCCAGTCCCCCCTATACTTACCTTAGCCAGGTCTTGATCCAGTCATGTGCTCGAGTGAAGAGGCTCTCTTGACTGTCTCCTTCCTCCTTGGCTCAGAGACCGCAGTGGGAGCCATTTACTCCTCCTGTTGTCAATCACAGCCTGTGAGGAGGGAGTGGGGGGGGGTGGGGCAGAGCATTCACAAGT
>BLSH010073885.1:78720-96767 GCA_018402905.1 Glandirana rugosa | reverse complement strand
CAAATGCGACACTAGTCGGCACTAACCAGTACCGACTAGTGTACCGTTTCTCGAAGGTTCCCTCCGAGAAATGACTCTAGCCATTACGCCACACAATCTGACTGTGAGGCCTGGTGGCTAGCTGCGCTACGCGTTAACACCCAATAGGACGACCCGTAGTATACTACGGGGCAGTCCTATTGATTTGGGGAAGGGCGGTCAGTAAAACGTATGATGTCACCTCTTCACCAATTTCACTAACATTTACAAATAAAAAAATAATAATTTATTGTTTGTACGAGACACGTTACCAAACGTATCTTGTCGGGGTTAGGCCAAGAGGAACCCAAGGGGCGGTCGTGAGGACCGAGTAGAAGGGGTGACTCACGGGGGTATTGATCGGTGAACCATACTCTTATGAACACCCCCCCCCCAGAGCATTCACAAGTATTCTCATACCAAGTGGCTAGTTATGGGGGCACTCAGTGGGGAAGATGAGCCAGGAGTGCTGGCGGGGAACCCAAGGAGAACCGGATTGGGGCTGTTCTATGCAAACCATTGCACAGAGCATGTTTGTTATTTAATAATAAAAAAATAAACATTTACAATCACTTTAACCACTTCTCCACTGTAGTATGCAAAATGACTGGCGGGAAGGGGTTTAGTTATCCTGACGGGGCATCATATGATGCCCAGCAGGATAACCCACAATTGCGCATCGCGTCGATCGGTGGTCCGGAGTGTCAGTCTAACACACCGCATTACCGATCTCAGTAAAGAGCCTCCCTTGGAAGCTCTTTGCCATGTGATCAGCCATGACCAATCACGGCTGATCACAGCGTAAACAGGAAGAGCCATGTATCGGTTTTTCCTCAATTCGCGTCTGCAGATGCGAGTAGAGGAGAGCCGATTATGGCTCTCCTGACGGGGGGCTGCGCTGATTGTTTATCAGTGCAGCCCCCCCTAGGATTGCCATCCAGGACCATCAGGGAGCCTACCCAGGGACCACCAGGGAGAGCCAACCCTGGACCACCAGGGAGCCCACCTTAGACCACCAGGTAAGGGGCACAATGCCCAACACAGATGGCACTCAGTGCCCATTTCAGATGCCACCAAGGACCACCAGGGAATTCTCACCTTACAATGCAATCTGTCATTGCCGCCTATTAGTGCCCACCAGTGCCACCTATCAGTGCCCACCAGTGCCACCTATCAATGCCACCTATCAGTGCACAGTGCCACCTATCAGTGCTCCTCAGTGCCACCTATAAGTGCCCATCAGTGCCGCTTATCAGTGCCCATCAGTGCTGAATATCAGTGCCATCTATCAGTGCCCGTCGGTGCTGCTTATCAGTGCCACCTATCAGTGCTCATCAGTGCCGCCTATGAGTGCCCATCAGTGCCGCTTATCAGTGCCCATCAGTGCTGGATATCAGTGCCATCTATCAGTGCCCGTCGGTGCTGCTTATCAGTGCCGCCTATCAGTGCCCATCAGTGCCTCATCATCAGTGCCCGTCAGTGCCACCTCATCAGTGCCGCCTCTTCATTGCCAATCAGTACTGCCTTATCAGTGCCATTCAGTGTAGCCCTATCAGTTCCCATCAGTGATGGAGAAAATTTACTTGTTTACAAAGTTTTGTGACAGAAACAGAGAAAAACTTTTTTTTTCAAAATTTTCAGTCTTTTTTTATTTGTAGCACAAAATGTGATCAAATGCCACCAAAAGAAAGCTCTATTTGTGGGAACAAAATTATAAAAATGTTGTTTGTTTACAGCGTTGCACGACTGCGCAATTGTCACTCAAAATGTAACAGCGCTGAAAGCTGAAAAGGTCTGGGCAGGAAGGGGGGAAAGTGCCTGGTATTGAAGTGGTTAACAATGATATTGCATGGTAGAAGCCTGCCAAAAGATTATTGCCTTATATTGGCAATAATCTGATATAAACTTCATTAAATTTAGGTGAACATGTATTAGACAGCAGAACACAATTAAACAGAGATGTGAGAATGGGAGATGTATAGTCTATCAGAAGTTAGTACAATTCAGTGGATAGGCCATCAAGACCCCTGGCACTTTTGTCCATGGAGAGGTTTTAATTACAGCTTTCACCTTCTCTGCCGCAATATCTGAATTGAGTGATACTAATGATGGCCATACACTAGACAAAAAATAGTTAGAAAATCTGCCATTTGGACAGTTTGTTCATTATTCGGCCAGTTATTGGGCACAAATCGGTAATCGGTTGTAACCTTTTTGTGGCAGAAAAATGACAAGTTTGGAAAACTTCTGCCTAATGAACGATAAATTGCAATGTTAATGCGTTTTTTGTCCGTCAAAAAACAAATTGTTGCTACTGCGCATGGGTGAAAAACATTTAACCCGGAAGCTAAATATTTGGGTCAGAGAACGGTCACGTCAAAAGGTTATGCCAAATAGTCCATACCACCAACTATATATCCTGCAACATCGTTAATCATGATATACCTTTCTAAGCCAGGGTACAAAGGTCAAATACACTTTATCACTTCCTTTTTATATGAAAAAACCACACGACAAAACAATAAATTGATGTTCATAAGCGATTTATTGTTCGAAAAATCGGTCATTACATGATGTCATGATCATTTACTCTCACGAAAGCGCATTCAAGCAATTTTTCATTTAGTTTATGGCCACCATAAGTGTGTCTCTGAGAGAGGAGGCAGTAATACTGTGTCTAAGAATGATTCCTCATCCTGAGGATCAATGAAGGCTGATGTATATAAGAATTGATAGTACTCACCAAGCATATTTGGGATGATTTTGGGGTCAAAGTGTATTAGGGTTTAGGGTTACAAACATGTAATTCCGGGCACTCATACTGGGAAAGCCAATGACCACAGTACATACATATCAGTACATATGCTTCTTGACTTGTTGATAGCCCTCAGTGTATATTTTCTGAGGTTGCATAGACTAGAATCCTACCACATTAGACAGTTTTAGCAGTTTCCCAAAAACAATACAGGATAACAGACATAGCTAGTATTGCAGATAGCTTATTAATTCCACCATTCCATGGAATATCCAAACTACAGGGGCACAAGGTACCTTAAGTCCTCCTAAGACCATAGAAACTAGTGATCCATTGCACCTGTTTATACAGCTTCAATCCTGGGGAGCAATGTAGGAAAAATAAGAAATATGTCTATTCCAGATATTTCCCTGTGCACCTGGGAGTAGTGCATAAAGTCTTTCCCTATCAGGTAAAAAAAAACCCTACATTCATCCTCCAAGCTGGTGGCAACCAACATAGTAGTAAAGTGCTTGTCCTGTGCACAAGGTGACCCGTGGGTAACCTTTGACTCCGGCAAGTGGTCCTCTGATGAGTAGGTCATAGCAATAAAATCATCAAAAGAAGAAATCATGTGGTTGATATGGATAGGTTAGATCAATAAGGTGCTAAAAAAAAGGATTTTATTAAAACTTACTGTAAAATCCTTTTCTCTGAGTTCACTGACAGACACAGCTCTCCATTGACACGTGGGTTATATGCAGATCCTATTAGGAGTTAACTAGGCAAAGAAGAAAGCAAGCTGGCCCCTCTCAGGGGGCTGTCCTCTCTTCCCATATAATCCCCCTACTCTGCTCAGTACATCAGTTCGTAACAAGCCGTACCGAAAAAAATGCAGAGGGGCAGGTGCTGCGTCTGTCAGTGAACTCAGAGAAAAGGATTTTATGGTAAGTTTTAATAAAACCCCTTTTTCTCCCATGCTCACTGACAGACGCAGCTCTCCATTGACATGTGGGGATGTCCCAAAGCTGTGTCATTAAGAGGGGTGGGCAAACGACAACAACGGTACCCAACAGAACCCCTGAAGAGGCGCCAGACATGCCTACACTGCCGCCTGTAAAACTTTATGGCCAAAAGCAGCATCCAAAGATGCGGACACATCATCTTTATAAAACTTTTTTTTTTTTAACTGTGTTTTTTATTGAAGAATTAAAGGAAATATAACATATGCAGAAATGGTTTACATACATATAACCACAGGTAGAGTTACAATTATTGCTTAATGCTTTATTGTAGGGGGGGAGGGGGAGGGGGAGGGGGGGGAAGGGGGAGTTAACCAGGGGGGGGGGGTGAAAAGGTTAACATAGTGGAGAGACAGGTTGGCCCAATCAGTTTGAAAATTATGTTAAAGCTTATTAATAAAGCGTGTTAATGGCGCCTCCTTGTTAGGCTATTTAGGCCAGTGTCCATTTTGTTCAGACAGAATCCCTCTCTCACAGGGAGATGTCTCAGTCACCCCCATTGGGAACAAAACTGTGACTGAGTTGAGGGGGGAGTCGGTGGACATCATGGAGACCATTGAGTTGGTATGGGAGGGTCAGCCTTCTGGAAATGGGTGGCAACCTGTCTCGTCCTTGAATTAACAATTAATTAAATTAAACAGAAAAATTTTGAGAAACGTAACATTTTGCACATGTGCTTACTCAATTCTAATTACCCTTAGTTCGTATTCGTATAGATACATGCACCTTTATCATTATGGTATTTCTTGATATACATTACTTTCCTTCGATTAGCTTCACATTAGTTTACTTTGCTTCAGTTTATAGTATTTTTCGTTATTTTATGTTATTTGTGTTATCCGTGAGGGTTCTTCATATTTTAGTCTGAAACAATGGATCTACAGGAGGAGATCCATATGAACCACTTGGCATTGAAGGATTGGGCGTTATTGTTTTTGAATGCTAGCAATTGTTCCATTTTGCATTGGGTGTTTACTCTGTTCGTGATTTCCTCAAGTGTAGGTAACGTGGTGGTGCGCCATTTGCTAGCTAGTGAGATTCTAGTTGCAAATAGTACGTGGAGTATCACTGTTCTAGTAGTAGGGGGTAGGTTGTCAATACCAATGGACAGAAGTGCCAATTCTGGTGTAATATTTATAGTGGTACCTGTTAATTCTGTAAGGAGGCCTGCAATATTTTCCCAAAAGTCATGGAGCATTGGGCATTCCCATAATAAGTGTTGAAGAGAGCCCTTGCCCTTGCAGCCCCTCCAGCAGAGTGGAGAGGATTTAGGGTCCATGAGGTGCAGTCGAGAGGGGGTGAGGTAGTATCTATGTAGAATTTTTTGGGAGTTATCCCAATGGTTCACACACGCAGATGCTTTTGCATTGTACCTGAGTGCTGTTGACCATTGTGCTACTGAAAATTCAGTTTTTAGTTCTTGTTCCCATCTGCTCATTGGCGGTATTTTCATATGTGGGGAGTGGTAATTACAAAATCTATAAAATAAGGAGATTCCCTTTTTTAATATGGGTGATCCACTATTGAGAAATTGCCATAGTATGGTCGGGATTTGAGTGGCAGTTTTTGGGTTA
Organism: Glandirana rugosa; assembly: GCA_018402905.1. NCBI lineage: Eukaryota > Metazoa > Chordata > Amphibia > Anura > Ranidae > Glandirana > Glandirana rugosa. The sequence continues at coordinate 91,419 of BLSH010073885.1, read as the reverse complement.
GATGAGTGGAAAGATTTGATCTGGTTGATTTGGTGAAGGTCTAGGGGGGATGGATCCAGGAGGTCCCTCGTATCAAAGTTAATCCCTTTTCTGGCCCATTTATGGGTGGAGAAATTTGGAATTAAGTGCTCATATGTTGCCAGGGGGGCATTAATTTGGGAGAGACATTCTCCCTGGAAGGATTTTTTAGTCAGTGAAGTCCAAGCATCAATTGTTGCTCGAATGGTGGGGAGGTCTGGTGTTGCTGAGTTATGAGCCCAATTGGCTGCCATCAGTATTGATGGGAGGTCGTGGCTTGGAATAAGTTCTCTTTCTATGTTAGACCAATGGTTGTCCTCTTGGGCTGAGAACCAGTGTCTTGACTGCTCGAGAATCGCCGCTTGATGATAGGCTTGCGCATTGGGGAGACCCATACCTCCTAATTTTCTGCTTCTAAACATCGTGGATAAGGAAACCCTTGGTTTTGCCTTATTCCATATGTAGCTGCGTAGTAATTTATTCAGTTCTTCAAAGAATTTCCGAGGGATCGGAATGGGAAGGGTTCTAAAATAATATAGCAATTTTGGAAATGTATGCATTTGATAAGCTGCAATTCTGCCTAACCATGAGAGTTGTACCTTTCCCATTGATGCAAACTCTTTGTGCAATTGGGTTAGAAGGGGAGGGAAGTTTTGTTTGTAAAGATTTGAGGAGGGTGAGGTCAGCTGAATCCCTAGGTAGGCGATAGAGGAATTTTTCCAGTTGCAAGGGAAAATTGTATTCCAGTGGGAGATATGTGAGGGTGAGGTGTTGATTGGGAGGGCAAAGCATTTATTCATATTGATTTTGTAATATGAAATTCGACTGAATACATTCAGCTCTGACTTGATAGCTGGTAGAGATCTATCTGGTTCTGTTAGAGTCAGTATAACATCGTCTGCGAATAATCCCAATTTTATGGGATGCTGGGCCTACTGTGATTCCTGTGATATCTTTATTCGCTCTAATGGAGATCGCCAGGGGTTCAATCATTAACGAGAAGATGATTGGCGACAAGGGGCAACCTTGACGGGTTCCGTTTGATAGTGAGAATTCCTCCGAGAGGATCCCAGAAGCAATTACCTTGGCTGTGGGGCCTGTATACAGGGACATAATGGCTCCATGAATAGGGCCTGACAGTCCGTATTTGGAGAGGGCCCTCGACAGGTATCCCCAATGGACCCTGTCGAAGGCTTTCTCCGCATCCAGGGCCAGGAAGACACATGGTTTATGGGAATTTTCTACCAGTTTGAGTAAATTGATCATGCGTCGTGTTCCGTCGTGTGCCTGCCGGCCCCTGACAAACCCCACCTGGTCCAGCCCAATTAATGTTGGGTGAGTTCCAATAGTCTATTGGCGAGGACTTTTGCAAATATTTTGATGTCAGCGTTTAAAAGCGAGATGGGTCTAAAATTCTGGGGGTTAGATATGTCCTTACCTGGTTTAGGGATAGTGACAATCATCGCCTGGAGCATTTCTTTTGGGAAAGCCCCTTTTTCTATGGCCGAGTTGAAAGTTTTTGTGAGATGTGGAATGAGTAGTGCTGCAAAATTTTTGTAGTATTCTGAAGAGAAACCGTCTATACCTGGGGACTTATGTGATGGAAGTGATTTGATCACCTCTAGAATCTCCTGTTCACTGAAGGGAGTGTTAAGTCTTTCTCTAGCTGTGTCATTAATACTAGGGAGATTAAGTTTATCTAGGAAGATGTCAATTTCCTGAAGGGTACGTTGGTGGGTTTCAGGGTCTTCCTGAAGGTTGTATAAGGATCTGTAATAGTCCTTAAAAGTGTTGGCAATATCTTTGGGGTTTTTAAAGGTCTTCCCTGATATATGGTGTTTTATTGAGGGTAGGGTGATACGCTGTTGTCTTTGTTTAATCTGGGCAGCTAGGAGTTTTCCTGATTTGTTTCCTTGTGAATACCACGTCATCTGTAATTTTTTGAAATAATGGTCATAGTCAGATTTAAGCAAAATTCGTAATTTGTTTCCGTGTTCGTTCAATTGTTTTAGCGTAAGTGCGTCTGGTTGGTTTTGTTTTGTTATGTTTGGCCTCTAATAGGGATATAGTTTGATGCAGTTGGGTTACCTGTTGGAGTTTTTTTCTTTTCTCTCTTGCTGCGAGTTGGATGAGGTGTCCCCTAATGACTGCCTTGTGGGCACACCAGGTGGTCATGGGGGACGTTTGTCCGTCATCGTTGTAACGGAAATAGTCCTTGATTTTTGATTCAATTTCTGGTTTTAGTTTTGGGTGGGATAGGAGGTATGTGTTATTCCTCCATATGCCTAGGTTAGTTGGCCTTTTATCCTGTACTATTTCAAGTGATACTGGTGCATGGTCTGACCAGGTTATGCTGTGGATCTCTGCCTTTACTATTTGTTGCAAAAGATATTTATCCGTGAGGAAGAAATCAATTCTTGAGTACGTTTTGTGTACTGCTGAATAGAAGGAGTAATCCCTCTCTGTGGAGTGGAGGCATCTCCAGGGGTCATAGAGACCCTCCTTAATACAGAGGGTTCCCAGAGCCTGTCTACGCCCACCCCTCCCAGCAGAGGTATCAATCCTCCCCTCCATCACGGTGTTAAAGTCACCACATATGATTAGTTTTCCCTTCTGGGATTGTTTGACTTTGGTCAGAATGTTTGCAATAAATTTGTTTGGTTTGTTATTGGGAGCATACAAATTGACCAAAGTAAACAGGACTCCGTTGATCTCAGCCACCATTATTATAAACCGGCCGTATTCATCCTCCTGCAGATCCAGGAGGCTGAGAGCAACTCTGTCCCTTATTGCTATCAATACACCATTTTTCTTAGAAGCATTCATTGCATTAAAAACATGGGTGAATTTTGGGTGGGAGCATTTTGGTGCCTTGCCAGAGGCAAAGTGGGTCTCTTGGACACATAGGATGTCACATTTGAAGTCCAAGGCAGTTCTCCACATTGTCCGTCTTTTGAAAGGGCTGTTAAGGCCCCTCACGTTTAGTGAGAGTAGTTTAAGTGACATCTTCCAAAGGGAGGGTGCTGTGACTCCAGTCGCTGGGTTTACTCATATTGTCCGAGGAAAGGTAACATGTGATCCTGGGTTTGTCGACCTTTGGCGATATAAGGGCGTGGGAGCTGTGTGCAACTGTTATTCGAAATTCTTCCCCAGATTGGGGTGAACTGGGTGCAAAAAACATGTGGGAAGGGGTCAAAGTCAGAACAAGTGGAGCTAACAAACTCAGCTCTCTCGGGGGGGGGGGGGCAAAAAAAAAGGGGAAAAAATACCCCTAGTTTTGTTCCCGTTAGGGTGAAGGAATCAAACAGTAAACAAAGGGAGAAGGTCTTACCAACGGAAGGGATGCCGATTGCCCGGCGGCTTTGTCCCCTTGGCTCCGGTGTCCTTTTCGAAAGTGCTGAAGAGAGGATGCTGTTCCTGCTTTCGGCGAAGACGACCAGTGTGGTAACTCCCATGGTTTACGGGTCAGTTTCGGATGGTGCTTTTATTTTGTCTCCGTTGCTGGGTTGGTCGCTGGTGTTGATTATCCGGTGGTGTGGTGTTTGCTGAAGGTGGCAGGAGACCCCATTTTTGCAGGAGGCTGAGGCCTTTTTCTTGAGAGGTGATGGTGATCGTTTCGTTGTTCCTTTCTAGGATCACTTTGGCCCCGCAGTATTTTGGTGATAGGCACCAGATTGCTTCTCGCTGCCATAGTTGCTTTGGAGAGATCTGCATAAATTGAGATTCCAGAGTAGGGGTCAGGGAGGGCTGGGTTGTTCCTGGAGTATGAGATTAGTTGTTCCTTTATTTGGTAGAAATGGATTTTCGCAATCACATCTCTCTGAACTTTATCTGGTAGGTGGGGCGGTTTGGGTAACCTGTGTACCCGGTCTACAGTCAGGTCTATAGGTTGGAGCGTAGGAAGGGCCGCCAGCATCAGTTGTTGGATATAATTGCGCAGGTCTGATGACTTAACGTTTTCAGGAATTCCTCTAAATTTCAAGTTATTCCTGCGGGCCCTGTCTTCCAGGTCAATGACCTTTGCTCTGAGTGCTAGGAGTTCATCCTTGACTTCGTAGTGGGCGTCTACTAATTCATTGTGGGCCTTAGAAAAATCCCCCATTTTATTTTCTACATAGTCCACTCTGTCTCCAATGCTTTCTATATCTCTCCTAGTTGTTTTCATTAATGCTGCCATGTCTTGCTGCAGGGCGCCTCTAAGGGTTAATAGCATTCCCTTCAGAGTGTCATCCATAATAGTTTGGCCTGTAGTAGGAAAGGAATCCAGCTGCTGGCTATAATGTTCAGATTCCTCCATATTCTCCTCGTTTCCACTATTAGCTCCTGCCTCCTCACACTGGTTCCCCACCTTTCTTTTTTGTTTGAGTGGGCTGTCAGATGGTGAGGCATCTCCGGATAGCTCACCTTGCTGGCTGTGCTGCGGCGGCGGGTCACTCTCCCGCTCCGTCTGAGGTCTTGGTGCCGCGTTGGCGCCATTTTGGGATCTCCGGCCCGCTGTAGGAACGAAGAAATCTTCGATTTTTTTAGGTCCCTCTCTGTCCTTACGTTTCCCGGAGGACAGCATCATGATCAGCAGTGATGGTGTGCTGCTGTGGAGCCAAACGGGTGCTTGTGTCGTCGCTCAATAGCCGCTGTAGCCGCCGAACAGCCGGAGCTCGCTCCTTACACTACCATCCGCTCCGGATGCCGGCTCCGCCCCCCAACTTTATAAAACTTAGTAAACGTGTGCACTGAGGCCCAAGTAGCTGCCTTGCAAACCTGTGACACCGAGGCCTGGTGTCGAAAAGCCCAGGAAGTGCTAACAGCCCTGGTAGAATGAGCCATGACTGGAAAAGGAGGCACTTTGCCCCGAACAGAATACGCATGAGCCACGGTCTGTCTGATCCAACGAGAGACAGTAGCCGACGAAGCTGCCAAACCTTTGCGCGAACCATCCGCCAGAACAAACAATGCGTCAGACCTCCGAAAAGAGTCTGTAGCCACCAAATACACCCGCAAAGCCCATACGACATCCAAGGAATGCAACTCAATCTCCTTAGGATGTGAAGGGTGCAGACACAACGAAGGAAGAACAATATCTTCGTTAATATGAAAAGAAGAAACCACCTTCGGTAAAAAAGAAGGGGATGGGCGCAAGACCGCCTTGTCCCTGTGCAGGACCAAGTAAGGAGACCTGCAGGACAACGCAGCCAACTCAGACTACCGCCTAGCAGATGTAATGGCCACCAAGAAATCCACTTTATGTGACAACAATTGTAAGGGAATATCCCTGATCTTCTCATATGGTGGCTTTTGAAGTACTGAAAGCACCAAATTCAAATCCCACGGTGCCATAGATGACCGCACCTGAGGAGCCACATGGCGTACACCTTGTACAAATGTACAAATCAAGGAATGCGACGCCAAAGGGCATTGGAAAAGAATCGCCAAGGCCGATATCTGGCCCTTGAGAGTACTCAAGGCCAATTTTAAATTCAGGCCTTGTTGTAAAAAAGTAAGGACCCTAGACGCCACATAGGAGCGAGGGTTCCAACCCCCCGCCTCATACCAGGCAATATAGGCCTTCCAGGTGCGATGATAAATTTTGCGCGAAGTACACTTGCGCACCTTCAGCATGGTAGGGACCACTGAGTAATTGACACCCCTGTCCCTCAGCACCTGGGATTCAATAGCCAGGCTGTCAAAGCCAGCGAGTGTAAAGCAGGGTGCAATATGGGTCCCTGAGACAGCAGATCGTCTCGCAGCGGGAGACGCCAGGGGGCATCTGCCACCATTCTTACTACATCGGTGTACCACGGACGCCGAGGCCAGTCCGGAGCCGCCAGTATCATCGAAATTCTCTCCGCTTCCACCCTGCGCAGTAGGCGCGGGAGAAGTTTGATGGGAGGATAGGCATACAGAAGACGATAATGACCCCAAGGTGCCACAAGTGCGTCTGTGGCCACTGCCAACGGGTCTCTTGTTCTGCAAACAAAGGACTTCACTTTGTGGTTGAACCGCGACGCCATGAGGTCCACGTCTGGCGTGCCCCACTTGTGGCAAATTTGGCTGAACACTTCTGGATGGAGAGACCATTCCCCGTGATCCAGCGTCTAGCGACTGAGGAAGGCCACCTGCCAATTTTCTACGCCTGGAATGTAGATGGCGGAGATTGCCGGAACGTGCAGTTCTGCACAATGCAGAATGAGAGCTGCCTCCGCAGCCGCTGCCTCACTTCTCGTTCCGCCCTGATGGTTCACATACGCCACCGCTGTGGCATTGTCCGACTGAACCCGAATCGGGAGCCCATGTAGCCTCGCCATCCAGCGGGATAGACAGAGTCTGATCGCTCTTAGCTCCAGCACATTGATCGGAAGGCGAGACTCCTGCGCCGACCAACAACCCTGGGTTGACAGAGAGCCCAGGACTCCCCCCCAGCCTGACAGGCTGGCGTCCGTTGTGATTATCGACCAGGGGAAGAAACGATTTTACCCTCGTCAAAGCTGGTGCCCGAAGCTACCAGGCAAATGAAACCCTGATCTGACGATTGAAGGTGACCAACTGGTCCAGAGACAGTGGGGATCTGTCCCACCGAGACAGAATCGCTCGCTGAAGTAGTCGAGTGTGGCTCTGAGCGTAAGGTACCGCCTCGAATGCCGACACCATGAGCCCCAGCACCCGCATACAGAACCGTAATGATGACTGCCGGCGAGACAGTAAGGTTCGCACTGCTGATTGCAGGGACTGCAGTTTGGCTGGGGGTAAGAACACCTTCGTCTGCTCCATGTCCAGAATTAGACCCAGATATTCCAGGCGACAGGACGGGGTCAATGACGACTTCTGCAGGTTGATCAGCCAACCGAAGTCTTAACGAGGCCATGGTGATGGACACACTCTCCTCCAGGGCAGAGGCAGACTCCGCTCTCAGAAGCAAGTCGTCTAGGTAAGCTACCACCGCAATGCCCCTCTGCCTCAGCAGGGCCAGCACTGGGGCCATCAACTTGGTGAAGACCCTAGGAGCCGAAGCCAGACCGAAGGGCAGTGCCACAAATTGGTAATGGAGATCTCCCACCGCAAAGTGCAGAAATTGCTGGTGTTGGAGATAAGTGGGAACATGGAGATACGCGTCCCTGATGTCCAGGGATGCCAGGAAGTCCCCCTGATGCAGGGCGGCCACGACCGAGCGGACCGATTCCGTCCGGAATTTTCTCGCTTTCACATTAAAGTTTAGCGCCTTCAGGTCCAACACTGGCCTTACCCCCCTCCTTTTTTGGGGACCACAGTGCCTGAACCGCCCCGAAAAGGGCCTCCCGACGTTGATGCGGGAGTCTTAAGTTTGATGGGAAGAACCTGTCTGGGGGTAGAGTGCTGAACTCTATCCTGTACCCAGAGGACACCACTTCCTGCACCCACCGATCGGAAATGCGGGCAGTCAACCTGTCTGCAAACCCCAAAAGACGTCCCCCCGCTCGATCGTCGGGTGGGGGCAACCCATCATGCAGAGGAGGGCTTATCCTCTGTCTTTTCGTTTGCCATGGTCTTTTACTGGCCCCTGCAGCAGCCTTGCTGGCTCGCGGGCCCTTGCCCACCGTGCCAGTGGCACGAAAAAACCTCTTCTGACCCAAAGAGACAGGTCCCTGCTTGCGGCGAAATTCTCGCCGCCTGGGCTCCGGAAGAAAGGTACTCTTCCCGCCCGTGAAATCCTTAATGATTTCGTCCAACTGAGGCCCAAATAGCCTCCGCCCTGAAAGGGAAGGTCCGCTAAACCTTTTTTGGAAGCGTAGTCACCCCACCACGAACGCAACCAGAGGACCCGTCTGATAATGACTGCAAAAACAGACATTTTGGACAACATAGGGAGCAGGTCTAGGGCTGCATAACACAGGTATTTGATACCATGAAACACATGATCTGCTTTCTGCGACGCTTCAAGCGTTCTGCCGCAGTCCAGATTATTCTGCAGCTCCGCCGTGCATTCAGATAGATATTGCGCCGCCATGGCAGACACCAGGGTCGGTTGCAAGGCCGCACCAGCCAAAATGAAAAGTGCCTTAGACACTGCTTCCGTCCTCCTATCGGCAGGATCTTTAAATGACGACGACCCCTCCAGGGGAATAGTCGTCGCCTTGTTCAGTCACGCCACCGATGGGTCCACCAAAGGGGACGCCCACTTTTTTGTAAAACTATCCTCAAAGGGATACTGGATAGTGAAACACTTAGGCATGGTGAAGGAATGCTGCGGGCCCTGCCATTCCTGATAGATCAATGATCAAAAAATGTATCATAAGGGTAAGCTCTGGGTGACCTAGGGGGCTTGGCAGACCCGCAGGCATAAGTAGACGTCTGCGACTCGCCATCTTGGTTCAGTCGCAAAGACGCACGGATGCCAGAAATTATTGCCTTCGTCCCCTGGTCTTCCTCCCCATCTGAGGGATAAAGTTCACCCTCAGAAAGCTCCACGGGGGTCCCCGTCACCCCGATGCTACTTCCAGTTCGGAATCCTCCCCCGAAGAACAAGGGGGAGGGGGGTGCTTTTTAGGGGCCCCCGGGGCCCTGCTCGGCCCCCCTGGGAAAAAATTCCCCAAACACCACCCGCAGCTGTTCTACACCAGGGATCCCAACACAGGCTGCGCTGCATCTAAGTCCTCTTCAGAGGGCCCTGCAGGGTCATCTGCCATCGCACCCACAGATTGAGCACACACAGTGAAAACAACCACTAGCGGCACCCCCGCACTGTAAACACACACCGCCCCTCAGAACGCCAGGGAGACCCAGGAGGACTGCACCCACCGCCACCAGCACCCCCAGGAAGCCAGCTATACTTGCTGTCTATGCCACCAAGCAACGTCCTGTGGACCGCTAGAGAGCTTGCGGCGTCAGCAGCCAGCAACGCTGTCCCAGCAAAGTGAAAGGAAAAACGGCAGCAGCACGTTTTTCACAGCATGCAGGGACTCCAATATGGCCGCTGAGGACATCCACTAGATGGCTGATGAACACTGATGAACACAGAGGCTCCGGCAAAATGGCTGCCACAGCATGGTATTGAAAATCCCAGGGAAAATGGCCACGGCTACGGCAAAATGGCGGCAATCCGCCGCAAAATGGCTGCGGATCGCCGCATGGCGGCCTAGGTGGTCTGCACATAGTGCTAGTGGGGTGCGGAGCAGGGGGGGAAGGGACGAAAGGACCCACGAGAGCCCCAGAGACTCACCTCCACTGGTGGCTAACGCATGGCAGAATGCCAAAAATCGCCCTGCGCCCCCCCCCAGCGCCCCTAGGGGGGCAGAGGGGGGCTCACTCATCACTCCTGACGGGCGCAGCGGGTAGCCACCCGGTCGCAGACTTTTCTCCCCAGCTGGGGGGGATGCTGCTGGCCACAAGCCGCTGGACAGGATTAAATCCGGACACTGGGCACAAGTGGGGATCACCCACTGGCCGCCCGCACGGAACGGGCACGATGCGGCGGGACACACTAATATTCTGGGACTGGCTCGCATTGGTTGGCCATGCTGGGGAAAGTACATTAATTTTCAGGAACCCTCAATGCCCCTGCTGGCTTCTTGATAGTAGTCTTCATTGCTTGAGAAAAAATAAAAAAGCGGTAGCAAAAATTCTAACCGCAGGTCCCATAAGGGAGCCAGGTCAACTCCTTGCACTAGGCATGTTAAAACTGATGTACTGAGCAGATTAGGGGGATTATATGGGAAGAGAGGACAGCCCCCTGGGAGGGGCCAGCTTGCTTTCTTCTTTGCCTAGTTAACTCCTAATAGGATCTGCATATAACCCACATGTCAATGGAAAGCTGCGTCTGTCAGTGAACTCATAGAAAAGGATTTTGCGGTAAGTTTTATTAAAATCCCTTTTTCCCACAATCTTAGTAAGCCGCCTTTGTCTATATGTATGTCCCTTCTTTTCTTTTATATAAACATCCATGAGGTTTCTCACCCCTGGATATGTATTGGTAAATTAAATTGATCTTAATTTTTAATTACCATGCTTGCGGTTACACCGCATAGTTATTATATACTGCATGAATGCCCCGTGGTGGCTTACGCCACTTACAGCCGTTCCATTGTGGCAACGGTTGCTATCATAGACTGTATATGATTGATGACTGTTATGGTGACGCATCCCTTGCTGAAGAAGTCCACGCCCGTCAGCTAGGACGTAACACGTACGAGGGGAGGAGTCACGCGTGATGTCACCTGCAGCCATCTCCGTGTACGGCTGTACACAATCTGCTGTGTGAGAACACTTGGATCTAAGTGCCTGGTTTTGTAAATGAAATTATTTTATTTTACTCTTCAATAAATCAATATTTTAAATGGAGAGCACTTAGATCTCCTTTTTTCCCCTCTTGTATACATCCTGGGAATCGCTTCAACAATTGCCTGAAGTTCCTGTTATCCTTGCTGGAGGGGATGTTTCATACTCGCTGCACCATCTGATGTTTTTCCCTTCCCTCATCTCACGGAGGATCATTTATGGACTTTATGTATACAGCGCTGCACTGATTACCGTATATACTCGGGTATAAGTCGAGTTTTTCAGCACATTTTTTGTGCTAAAAAAGACCCCCTCGACTTATACCCAAGTCAGTGTCTGTTTAAACAGAGCCGTGCTGCTTCTAAGAGCCGTTCTGTGCTTTGTAACTGTGACTAAACACATTGGAATGCTGAGAGTGGTGTCAGATTCTCAGCTTGATGTTGGGAGGTGGGCGGGACAAGCTGACGTTAGCTGTTCAGTTCCGCCCACCTCCTGATCTCCGTGAAGAGCTGCAGCTCTCTCTCTGCATTCTCAGCATTCTCAATTGTTCCAATGTGTTTAGTCACAGTTACAAAGCACAGAACGGCTCTTAGAAGCAGCACAGCTCTGTTTAATGTGAAGCTAAACTACCTTACTCATCCCTTATGTGTTCTGGCTACAGTCTCTGTGTCCTGGCATTAAAATCCCTGTGTTCTGGCTCCCTGTCCCTGTGTTCTGGCACCCTGTCCCTGTGTTCTGGCTCCCTGTCCCTGTGTTCTGGCTCCCTGTCCCTGTGTTCTGGCACCCTGTCCCTGTGTTCTGGCACCCTGTTCCTGTGTTCTGGCACCCTGTTCCTGTGTTCTGGCACCCTGTCCCTGTGTTCTGGCTCCCTGTCCCTGTGTTCTGGCTCCCTGTCCCTGTGTTCTGGCTCCCTGTCCCTGTGTTCTGGCTGCTGCATTTCACACCCTAGGCTTATACGCGGGTCAATACGTTTTCCCATATTTCTTGGGCAAAAGTAGGGGGGTCGGCTTATACACGGGTCGGCTTATACATGGGTCGACTTATACACGAGTATATACGGTATGTTTTTTAGCTTTCTGTCAAGGTTTATGAATTTTTCCCTTGCAGTGTACAGCAGCCTTTCTCTTATATTCATCATTTATCTGCGCTGAATATATTCTTTTGCATTCTCATGGATTTCATAAACTTAACAAGCAAATGCCCACCTACAACTTGACCCAGAAGCTGTGGAACAAGGTGAGCAACTCCAACATGTAACTGGATACACCACGTACAGCCCCCTTTGGGGCAATAACTCACAGTGAATTGGCCAAACTTCAACATGGCCCCAGGGGGCGCGCTTGCGGGGTCACTTTTCTCTTACAGGTGTTTCAGCAGGGGAAATGAATGTCTTTTGCTGAGCTCTAGAGTAGATCTGACCTACCATCCCATATGCTTTTTTACTACCTGCAGCTGTCCCATGCAGTTAGAACCCAAGGGGAGTCGACGGACTGGTCGCTCTCACCTACTCCCATCTTTCACTTGTTATAATCTGTGACGGAGACCAAAGGTTTCATATCACAATGCTATTCCATGCTCCTCGCGGAGTACTTGAAATCCTATCCCACCAGAGCCATGACACAGTGGGAGGCAGACATTGGTGAGCTAACTGCAGATCAGTGGGAGGAGGCCCTACAAACAGTTAGCGTGTTCCCTTAATGTATCTCAGAAGGTATCCCAGTTATATATACTACTCAGAGTCCATTATACACCAGCCAGACTTCATAGAATGGGCGGCTCGGCTGACCCATTCTGTGGTAGATGTAGACAAACTAGGGGTGACCTCATAAATCTCCTGTGGCAGTGCCCAAAATTACACCAATACTGGCAAGACGTGATCTCTACCATTAATGGAGTCTTCCAGGTGAACGTCCCCCTTAGCCCCATGCAGTGCCTGCTTGGGATTCTGGAGGAGGATATACAGGATGAGATGTCCAGGACAGGAAAGTAATCCTTTTAAACTGGAAATCTGCCGGTCCCCCGTCCACTAAAACATGGGTGGCTCACGTGGGTAACACATTGAGTTTGGAAAAGTATATATACCAGTGTAGGGATCGAGTACACGAATTTGAGAAACTGTGGTCCTCATGGCTCAATGTTCCGGGATTGTCCCCCAGAGAATTGGTTATGACGAGAGTCCTGTAAGGACTTCCAGGGTGATGGAATATGAGGACTTATAGCAACTACAGTTCACTAGAGACTGCACATTGTGATTAGAAGAGGGTTTTGGGATATGTAAATGTGCGAGGTCATGCATAGACCTGTTTTAAATGTTTTCTCTTTTAAATGCAATGGTAAAAGTTTTCTGTTTCCCAACCCAATATGTGGCATGGTGGCTGTATGTGTTTATTATATACCATGTTTCAATAAAAACTTCTTTGATTAAAAAAAAGTCCA
>BLSH010073885.1:63968-76272 GCA_018402905.1 Glandirana rugosa | reverse complement strand
GCGGTATGTAAAATCTCTAATTTCTTCTATCTGTCCTCAGAGCAACAGCACAGACAGCAGTAGTAAAGTAATCTATCTCAGGATGCAGGATCAGGTCTTAAAATGTCTCTATTCTTTCCCTCAACCTTTCAGCTTCCTTTCCCTACACTAACCCAAGGAGCATGTGACTGCAGCACTGTGACTCCAGCTTATAAAGAGGCTGGGTCACATGATGCACTGGCCAATCACAGCCATGCCATTAGTAGGCATGGCTGTGATGGCTTCTAAGGGCAAACCAGTGAAACGCTTGTTGATTGGCTGCCCTGCAGCTTCTCAACACGTGGAGTAAAATAGCAGAACCCCGGACCGAACCCGAACGATTTTTGAAATGTCCGGGTCCGGGTCCGTGCCACGGACACCCGAAAGTTCGGTACGGACCCGAACGTTACAGTCCGGGTTCGCTCAACACTATTTGTGAGATACCAGAGAGGGAGAGTTGAGTCTTGTGGAACAGGGATATGTCCACCTTAAACTTTTTTAAAAGTCTCAGAATCTGAGTTCACTTGTTGGGAGACCTAAATCCTTTCACACTTCATGTTATTATTTCCATTTAAACTCCATGTGATATTAGGTGAAGTACCATCACTGCCCATTTTAAAGAGGGGGGGGGGGGGGGGGCGTTCAAATCCCTCTTTTGTTAGTTTATGTAAATGGGACATATAATTGGTGCATATAACTAACAAACAACATAACCTATATGGTTGTAGATGACCTCCTTTTTTTCACATAGAGAAGTACCTGAATGCTACAAGTGGTTATGCTAAATTAAAAGACCAAAGGAGCCAAGGCTGTAACAAAAAGATGTAAAACATAGATCTTCCATACCAGCCAGGACAACCAAATATGTTAAACACATCATAAAGAAACAGAACAATGACTTCTGTCATGGGTCAGGATCATGGTGTAGCTTTCTCTACTTGCCCAGTTTAGGGTGGATTATTGCAAGGTGTGAGAGGGGTACTGAGTCCCTGGGAGTCAGGAAAAACCGATTGGCCTGTTCAGCAGCTGTGAAAGCAGTAGTGTTGCTATCAGGCATGTGAATGTAGGGGAAAGCAGTGTAAATTAAAGCAAACATAAATCTCTTCTTCACCAGGTTTTGGCAGACCACATTTAAAGCCTTCATCAGCCTAGTGTGATCCGCTGAGTAGTCGCCAAAGATCAACAATTTATATCTTTCAGTGATTAGCTTAAATTGAGTGGAGTATGCCTGGAATATCTGCACTATGTTAGAAAAGTCCAATTTTTGTAACTGTGCAAGAGGATGTAATGTTTTCTCCACAGTAAGCCAACTTGGTGCGCCCAATCTACATTATACAGTCTTGAGGAGCCTAACGTGTGTGAAATGGTGACATTGTGTACAGGTTGTGACAGGTTGATTGAGGCGGTAGGTTGTGTCCATGGTGGTGGTGGGGTGGAACTCAAGGTCACCTGTCTAGTCCATTGGGTGTCTGAGCCAGAAATAGCATCTACTTTTATCTATTCACATTTCCTCTTGGGTACAATGTGTACTTCAAAAGTTTATATAGACATCAGCAAAGCATGAAATAAATGTTGCTTTTAGACCCCTTTCACACCAAAACGTTTTTCAGGCGCTTTTGCACTAAAAATAGCGATAGAATAGCACCTGAAAAACTCCCCCCCAATACACCCCAGTGTGAAAGCCCGAATGCTTTCACACTGGGGCGGTGCACTTGCTGGACAGTAAAAAAAGTCCTGCAAGCCACATCTTTACAGCGGTGTCGGATCAGTGTAACCCCTGTTTAACCCCTTGGGGGGGGGTTAAAAGCACACTGCTGCTGCCCGAATAGCGGCGCCATAGTGCCGCTATAGCGGGCGGTACAGCGCAGCAAATTATCGGTGTTTTAACGCTAAGGCTTGGGCGGCCCTGGTGTGAAAGGGGTAGAGCTGATTACTTTAATGGTCTGCCTTACATTGACAAAAAGGTGAAGTTTGGCTTTAGCAGAACATGAAGTAAAATACTTGATGCTGATATGGCTGTTTGGCTTTCTTTTTAGACAGCATGTAAACTTACTGTTTAATAGAAGCAATATTATCTTTATAGACTGCAGGAAATAAAGCTAAATAATATGCATCTCTGGGGAATGGTGCCATTTTTGATGTATCTTTCAGCAAGAAATAACTATATTAGATGACATTTCCTGATACATTTTCTTTGCATGTCTTGCTGTTTTCTCATTCTTTGTGTCTGTACATGGGCAAATAGAGGAAATGGACACACGTTTGGGGCAATATATTTGAGATAAAATAATCCGTATCCTAAGGACACTTGCAAAACCTCTGTAGGAAACCTTTGGTTGTTTCAACACTGGTAAAGGAAGCATAATAAATGTATATATAAATGTCCCTGTAGCCCAGTGAACAAGAGAACTTAATATGTCCCTAGCTTTACACGATGGACTGTTATTCCATCAGCTTCAGCTTATACTTCAGGCTGTTTTTAAAACAAACTGTACTTTTCCGACTTAGAATTAGCTTTACCGTGAACTTTTTTGCAAGCATTATTATGTTCTACCTCTGAATGCTGTAGATTTTAATGTAAATGTTCCACATACAATAGCAAGAAATAATTGCAATGAAAAGTCAAGAGAAAATACATCATTTATTATAGTATTTATGCCTAAAAACTGCAGAAGTTAGACATTATCTAAGCAAAATCTATTTTATACAGTCCATTAAAACCAAAAAAATATAAGCTAATAAGTTAATGTGCTGTAAATGCCTACACTATTATCATTAAATGGTACTAGAAATCCCAAATGTGATCTTATATATTGTTATATATTCTCCACACTGTAATATAAAGTACTGTATATAAAAAGTTCCCTACATTGTACCCGTTCCCAATTCCGCTTTCATCGACTAGATAATTGGAGTGGAAGTTCTCCCCCCTGCCCCCTCATCTGCAACCTTCTAGGAGACATCATAGGTCTCAGGAGGCTGCAGGACCATAAATACAGTTAGGGCTGCTGTTAGAAATTATGTACAGCCTACCTGACAGCCCCCCCCCCCCCAAAAAAAAAATCAACATTACATTTTCACTAAAAATACAATAAAATCATCATTAGCGGACACAAACGCAACATAACTTACAAAATTCCTGCCAAATATTACAGATAAAACTGTACTGAGTTAATAAGTAAAGCTCTGTATGCGGATGAGGTCCTAGGGCTCATTTGTGTGGGTGATGTGGCCTGTAGAGTGTGAATCAGCAGCTTTGTTTATGTGGTTGGAGCTGTGGGCAGTCAGCCTAATGCTTGTGTGCTATAAAGACGCAGTTGCCTGTATGTACACAGTCACAGGTCCTAATTTGACAGGCCACTGGGTGAATGTGTATGGCCCCAAATACAAACAGTGTGTATTCATGCCCACTCACCCACATCTGCATACCTGTCAAATTAGGATCTGTGATTATGTTTGTACAGCCGCTGCATCCTCATAGGGTAACAGACTGCTCCAGCTGCAATTGCAAACCACTCAGTCACATGGCCAGAGTTTCCATGTGAATGAGTCCTTAGGGGTTGGGGCCCCTAAGGACTTTACTGATGTACTTTAGATGTACTTTACTACTCCTCAACTGCTACCCACTTTAGCTACAGAGGCAGTGCCTGGGGGTGGCCATTGCAGGAATTATACCCGTTGCTCTGCAAGAGCCCCGCAACTGCATGCAATGCACTAGGTTGTGGTATGCTAGAGGGGAGTTGGAGGGGTTCAGAGGCCAAAGCATGCGTGAATAAATCCTTTATTTTTGCACGTTTTAAACATTTTTTTTTCCATTTTTGGGAAACTGAGAAAGAGACTGAAGACATAGATTCCTAAGTCCCTTTCTCTGCAGGCTCAGCTGCATGGCACAGTGATTTAATAGGAAGTGCTCTGTGCAAACTGGCTTCCTATTCATTCACATCGCTCTCTGTTTTCATTCAGGAAAGGAAGGGGACAATAAATATGACATATTTACTGGCTCCCCACTCTCTATCCTAAAAAGATCCCCCTGTGTGTTCTGCAGCAGCCGGTGGAAGGGCACAGGAGGGAAGCTGGCAGCACTGTGTGGGGGGGCACACAGGGGCAATCTGCACTGCAGCCTGCACAGGGGGTGGGTCAGAAAGTGAAGGGGGTGGCACAATTGGAACCAATCCTCAGATGTGGCTCTCTCTGCAGCACCTGCAGCCAGCGGAAGGGAGAGGAGGGGAGCTGGGAATGTTGTGAGGGGGGAGGGCATACAGATGGATAGGAGCAGTGGGGTGGGGGTGGCGGTAATCAGAAAGGCAGTGGGGGTGTTGAATGTAGATGCAGATATTGGAACCCCTGCAGTGCAGCCAGTGGTGGGGAGAGGAGGAGAAGCCAGCTGTGCTGCAGGTGGATCAGATCCCAGGATCGGAGTAGGGGGATTAGTGGAGCCAGGTGCTGAAACAGGCAATGTGTGCTGGGATTTAGCCTGGATTGGTGGAACTCTGGGCTTTGAATGAAATCCCAGGACAGTCCAGCCCAATCGGGAACAGTTGGGAGGTAGGGGTAGAAGGAAGATTAGCAGTGTCCTGCAGGCAAGTGGATAATGGTGGTCTTGAATTTGGGCAGGGCAGAGAGACTAATCTTTCTTTTCCTGGCTCAGGTTGTCAGGCTGGTTAGAGAAGCAGGAAGCAGAGATCAATTCACAATAGGTAAAGGCCTCTGTCTACACATGCTGGGGGCCCGGCAATGTTATGGGTATCTAGGGAGACAGCCTACCAATATCTCTTAGGCTGCTGACACCCACATCAAGCCCCTGGGTTAGCAGTGCAACATCTTTCTGGAGAGCACAGTGCTGTGCACTATGAAAAGAGGGGTGGGTCTGCTGTGTATAATCCTGCCCAGCATCCTCCTACATGAAATACCCTGTGTGGTGTGATGGATTTGTGGTGGTGGCGGAAAGCAAAGTGGACCAGCCCCCTACCTCTCCTAATAATAACACTTGTGCCCCTCCTGCACAACTTCACTCCCCCTGTCTGAATGCTGTAAATCTCCTTACTTCCATGCAGGAGCCGCTGGGAGCCAAATAGCAGGAGCTAGAGTTGAAGGGGCGGAGTTGAGAGGTGGAGCTGTACTGGCTGCAAAACATCATTGGTTGCTAGGATGCCTAGCAACCAATGACTGCAAAGAAGAGGAGGGAAGGAGAAGCAAGGACAACAGAAATCACATTACACATTGTGTAACAATGCACATTGCTTCGGAATGGAGCCTGTCTGACGGGTTGCCTAATCTGACAGAACACTGCCATAGAAACTTAAATGGATCGCCCTGCAGTGCTGCTGGAGGGAGGGAGGGAGAGGGGGAAGAACCAGCATTGCTGCAGGAATAGCTACAAGAGCAGCAAAAAGCAGTACATCCTTCTCTCCTGACCCCGGCCCCCCTTCTGCACAGATGGGGCTGGTGCAGGAGTGCCAGCTGTACTGCGTATCAGCAGCCCTGAATACAGTGCCGTGTGCCTCTGAAGCCTCAAGGAGTCCTAGCCGGCTTCCCTTAGTAAACATGTCAGCACTGTTACCCAAACACAAGCAAAGAACTTGCCCGGGTGAGGACAGAGCAGGATCCCTGGACAGGTAAGTGTCCTTTATGTAGCTGCTGACTTTTATAGGACTGAAGATCCTCTTCAAGTGTGTATATTTTGCCCCCATTGATGTTGTAGAACAGGGATATGCAATTAGCGGACCTCCAGCTGTTGCAGAACTACAAATCCCATGAGGCATAGCAAGACTCTGACAGCCACAAGCATGACACCTGGAGGCAGCGGCATGATGGGACTTGTCGTTTTGCAACAGCTGGAGGTCCGCTAATTGTATATCCCTGTTGTAGAAGATGATGAGCCTGGCTAATCCTATGACATATAAAATGCATCCCTGAAATTTTACAAAATGGATTGTGGGGAGAGGATTTAAGAGAGGAGAATGGAACCTAATAGAAGTTGAGCTTTAAAGCAGGTCTTTAGTTAAAGAGTTAAACAAAATAATAGCTCATTTAAAGTTTAAAAGAAAACCCTTTTCTGCAATACTTAATTCAGAGCTTTTCCCCACATCACTTTTTTTCTTCCTCTAGATGTCCTCAGACTTCCAGAATGCTAGCCAGCATCACTAAACCCACATCTGCTGGTGTGCTATAAGTGGAAAGCATCTCTTGAAGAAGTAATTTGTTTCCTACAACACCTGAGGACTTCATGAAATGTTCTGTCTACCCCATACGGTAGTACAGCCTCCCTTGGTATGCATCTTTTTATTATTTAGGTTGTGGGTTAGACCCATTTTATAATGTTTTATGTGCACCCATACGTAACAGCATCCCATCATAATTGTGACACTTATAGTACTTTGATTTATGTATAGATGTTCAATAGCACATGATATATATTTATGAGTGATCTCCATTTGGCATTTCTCATTATTTACTTGAATGTTTCTATAAGACTTAGATCTTCTTTAAAAAGGACCATACTTAAACCTTAATTTGAGTTTGTATTATTAGAATTATTATGACAGTGAACCTTTATGTTTTTTTTTAAATATATATTTTCTTTTGTTTTATTATGTTGTTCATAAATGTACTGTAGTCACTGTGAATGCAGCAGCATGTGTTCTGATGTCAATGGAAAACTTGCTCATTGAATAGCCCATTTATAGCAAATGTTTTCAAACTTTTAACTATTGCCTGCCCAAGATTGCAGAAAACTGCTGTAAATCATTAACTAAATGTGGGGCAATTTGAATTTTACTAACTATAGGCATCTAACAAACGATAAGCACTGCCGGATTCCTGCCAGCATGCGTAAAGACGTCACATGTTCATACCCACCCTATGTGTTTCCATGCAAACACAATCTTCAGGAGACAGAGGTGTCTCTATCCCCTGAAGACACTGTTTACAGGGAAACGCATTGGGTAAAGCCAAACACGTGAAGTCTTTATGCACGCTGGCAGGAATCGAGCAGTGCTTATTGTTTGTTACATGCCTGTGATTGTCTTCTTATTGTAAGTACATTACCTTATAAAAATTCAGAGATAGCAATAACTATTATTAGATACTATTTTCTATTATCTAATAGTTGTTTTTTATTCATGTCCAAGATGGAGTAGCATTTATTATTTGAGAATTATGAGGCTGTATTTAATATTTCTATTATGGGCTCTTTTACATCCCAGCTTATCTGTGCTAGCCATGGGCTGCTAATTTGTTGGATTCCTGTTTGCCCCGCTGTATCTCTCTATGAGCGCTCGCTTTCTTAGGCAAGTAGGGAACATACATTTCTTATGGATGTTTATGCAATCAGATATGGTTTTGTAAAACACATGTCTGTTAACTTATGCAAAAGGTAATTTGTTTTCTTATTTATGTAGTGAACTCTGTTTGTCATATGTTTTGAGGAAGCAGACAAGTGAAACGCGTTGACACACAAGGACTTGCTTATACACTAGCCTGTAAAATTGTTAGCTGCAATATAGTATGTTTGCCATTTGTGTGCTTACACATATGATTTTATTGATTCATAATCTTGCATGCTTTTTTTAATACTCGTTTATCAATAAAATATATTAATTTTAAGTATGTAGGGTCCAATGTTGCCTCTAAAGTCCAAGCAATTTTTCCTTATACAAATCTTATTAAAAGTCCATGGTTTTAAAAATACTGCATTATGTTCGTTCTTTCTAGCTTTTAATCCCTCTGCGCTGAGCACATTTACATAGGATCATACCCAGATGGAGTTCTGTGTCTGAACATTTAGTGCTGTGGGACCGCAAAGGTGCCTCAGGATATCTAAATGGGAGTTTACCTTACATGTGGGTGGTGTGATTCCTTGTCACCCTTTATTCCTGCTGCACTGAATGCTCTTTGTCTCATACTATGAAGTGCGTTTTCTTATCCTTTGGGATTTTCCATCTTGATTTTGGACTGTTCACCAGGATATTTATCCATCTGTACAGGCATTATACACACATTTGCCATTTGTTTGCTTTATTCACCTTTATAACCTTTGTGTTTGTCACTAAATAACACACTTAATATGCATGTTTATTCATATTGAATTGTCCATGTGTACATTTGTCCATCTGTATAGATATATGCGCTTTATTTGTTTTTATTTCAGGTTGAGAGTGAATTATCATATTATAATACATATGCTTTATGCTTACTGGCCACTTAAACTCCCCCTCCTACCCAGACCAATTTTCAGCTTTCGGCACTGTCGCACTTTGAATGACACACTGTACCCAAATGACATTTTTATCATTTTTTTTCACACAAATAGAGCTTTCTTTTGGTGTTATTTAATCACCGCTGGGCTAAAAAAAAAAAAAAAAAAGACAGACAATTTTGTAATAAAAAAAGTTTCATAGTTTGTTCTAAAATTTTAAAAATAGGTAATTTTACTCCTTCATTGATGTATGCTGATTAGGCTTCACTGATGGGCACTGATGGACACTGATAGGCTGCACTGATGGACACTAATAGGCTGCACTGATGGGCACTGATAAGGTGGCACTGATACGCGGCACTGGTAGGCAATGATGAGGCAGCACTGGTGGATGGCACTGATGGGTGGCACTGGTGGGCAGCACTGAAGGGCACTGATGGGTGGCACTGATGGACATTGATGGGTGGCACTGATAAGTGGCACTGATAGGTGGCCCTATGGGCACTGATGGGTTGCACTGATCGTCGCTGGTAGGCAATATTGATCTGCAGCACTGACATGTGGCACTGATGATGAGGCACTGATGGACACTGGTTGGCAGCACTGATGGGCATTGATAAGTGGCACTGGTCCGCACTGATAGGTGGCACTGGCGTGCACTGGTAGGCAGTACTGGTGTTCACCTGTAGGTGGCACTGGTGGGCACTGGTAGATGGCACTGGAGGGCACTGCATAACAGCAGTGCCTCTCCTTGTGCGGAACTGATGTCCCTGTGTCTTTGTTGGTGATCTGCTTTTTTTTTCCCTCACGCTTTCAGCGTGAGGGAAAAAAAAAGCCGAATACCAATCTCTTGTTTACATCACGTGATCAGCTGTCATAGGCTGACAGCTGATCAAGTGGTAAAGGGCCGAGACTGGCCCCTTACAACGATCTGTGATCAGCCAAGTCTCATAGACTCAGTGATCACAGAGCATGCCGTGCGCGGCTCTCAGGGGACGCGCAGGCAGCTGGTGCACGGGATGACGTCTATTGACGGTGTCCCGGCAATTCAGATCCGCACTGTAGCCGTCAATCAGCTATGGCACGGATCTGAAGTGGTTAATAGCACTATTGCATCTTTACTGAATTTTTTTTTATTTTTCATTTTTTATTTATTTTTCATGTAGATTGTATGCACCAAGCATATACTATTGGTACCTTCTCATGGTATAGTAATAGTATGTGATATAACTTTATTGTGTGCACATTAACACTTTTGAATTTTAAACAAACAGCACTCTTACTTACATTGAAATAGCTTTTTTTATGTCTAGTATCTAGATTGTGTAGTGGATGCAGCAGTCTTTATTTATTTTTTATTTGCTAGCACAATTAATTTATTTGTTTTGTTGATACAGGTAATGCCTAAACTTAACCACTTTCCGACCAGCGCTGTAAATAGGCGGCGGCTGGTTTTGAGTGGCTGTACCGGTACCTGGTATCATTTTTTAGAGCAGACGGTTGGCTATTCGGGGATAGTGACCGATCCGGCTCGGCAGCCGCTCAGTCGTTATCCCAGGGGGCGGGAGGGGACATCCCCCCCGCCACCTTCCGCCACTCTTCTCCAGCCTCCCATCCTACCAGGAGACCGGAGCGATTATCTGGCGCCTCTGCCAGCTAGAAGGAGACCTGACAGAAGCCGGAATCGGCTCAGATCGGGTCACAACATCACTTCCGGTTTACTCGGCGGCTAACGGCGGCAATTTAAAAAAAATTACAGTATTCAGAATCGCCATTTTTGGCGATCTGAATACTGTGAAGTGCAAAGGAGGGATGGGGGGTCTTTTAGACCCCCAGCCCTCCAAAAAGTGTACCTGTCACAATATATTACTATCACAAGGAATGTAAACATTCCTTGTGATAGCAATAAAAGTGATCAGAATTTTTTTTTAAAGGAACAGTGTTAAAAATAAATGAATATAAAAAAAAAAAATTTCAAGCGCCACCGTCCCCGCGAGCTCACGCAGCAAAGAAAACGTAAGTCGCGCCCGCATATGAAAACGGTGTTCAAACCACACATGTGAGGTATCGCCGCGATCGCCAGAGTGTGAGCAATAATTCTGGTAAAAGACCTCCTCTACAGCTCTAACCTGGTAACCGCTAAAAATTTTTAAAGCGTCCCCTATGGAAATGTTTAAGTACCAGACTTTGTCGCCATTCCGCGAGTGCGTGCAATTTTCAGCCGTGTCATGCATGGTATCTATTTACGTGGCGTAACACCCTCTTTCACAATATACAAAAAAATTGGGCTAACTTTTCTGTTGTCTTATTTTTTAACTCAAAAAAGTGAAATTTTTCCAAAAAAAATGCGCTTGAAAGACCGATGCGCAAATACCATGTGACAAAAAGTATTGCAACGATTGCCATTTTATTCTCTAGGGTGTTTGAAAAAAATGTATATAATGTTTGGGGGTTCTAAGTAACTTTCTAGCAAAAAAAACCCTACTTTTAGTTTGTAACCAACAAATGTAAAAAAGGGGCCCGGTTGGTAAGTGGTTAAAGACTGAGATGCTGTCCTTGCTAGGGAAAATTAATTATACTTCTAGGTAATGCAATGTTTTTATGTATTTTTTTTTTCTTTTTTTTTTCTTGGTGTGCTATAAGTGGAAAACATCTCTTGAAGAAGTAGTTTGAGGGCTTATTTCAGTACCAGCAGAAGCTTGCAGCTTACCTGTTTATTGCCACTAAACGTGTTATTGCTAGGGCCTGGAACACATCTTCTGTATCGTTTGCGGCGGTGAAGAGCAATCTGACCACCCTGATGATAAATTAAAAATGGCCAGCATTCTACAGGATTCCCATGCTAAGTTCTGAAAGTGTGGGCCCCTTGGTGGTCATATACTCTCCCCGTCCTGCATCCGACCAGCCTAGGCAACCTATAATTGCTGATATTTTTACTGAAGTCTGCAGGAACCCACTCTGCCCCCCTTCCCATCTCCCTACCCTTCCCTTTCTTCTGTTTCCCATTTTCTCTACCCCAGGAGTTTTTTTTTACTCCTCTTCTTTTCCCCTCCTTCAGTAATCAGTTTGCCAGTTCGCCCCTTCTGTTTTCTTATGATATGCCCCTAGGCCCTTGAGTTTAGGCAACTTATGCGGACCTACAGTTTCTACTATAAGTTCGTCCATTTGACATTTTGTATTACTAAAATTTTTAGTTGCACAAGATATATCCCTCCACAGGTAATCTATACTGCATTCAAGCTCCCAACTTTTCCTGAAAAGATCCACTGTTTGCTATATGTTTAAATGGTAATCTATACTGCATTCAATCTCAAAACTTTTCTGCAAATGATCCACTGTTTGCTATAGTTTAACCAGTTAACAACCGCCCCATAGACAAAATACGTCTGCAGGGAGGTTGCTTAACTCTGGGAGGACGTACATTGACGTCCTCCCAGAATCGTGCTTCCCGCGCGCCCCCTGGGGCGCGCACTCGGGAACATCCATGACCGTCGGGTCCCCGTCACGGATCGTGGTGAGTGGCCACTGTGAGCGGCCTTTTACCATGTGATCATGCCGTCAGATGACAGCGCGATCACATGTAAACAAGCCGGCGGAAGCACCGGCTTTTCTCTCTCCTCTCTACACTGATCGGTGCATTGCGAGAGGAGAGAGGGGGGAGAGAGGAGGTGCTGCAGCGCTGTGGGTGATGTGTAATGCCACAGCGCTGCTAAGTGACAGTATGCACCCCCAGTGCACCCCCAGCCCCCACCATCCATCCACCACCCACCCAGCCATCCTCACCCTATCAATGGTCACCCACCCATCCTCACCCAATCCATGCTCACCCACCCATCCTCCCCCAATCCATACTCACCCACCCATCCTCACCCAATCCATGCTCACCCACCCATCCTCACCCATCCATTCATCCAACCATCCTCACACAGCCATGCTCACCCATCCAGCCATGCATGCTCATCCATGTTAACCCAGCCATCCATCCATGCTCACCCACCCAGCCGTGCTCACCCATCCATCCATCCATGCTCACCCACCCAGCCAGACCCACCCACTCGTACCTACCTACCGACCCAATTGTACCTACTC
>BLSH010073885.1:53868-63874 GCA_018402905.1 Glandirana rugosa | reverse complement strand
ATCCGTGCTCACCCACCCACCCGTGCTCCCCATCCATGCTCTCCCACCCAGCCGTGCTCACCCATCCATCCATTCATGCTCACCCATCCATCCATCCATGCTCATCCATCCATGCTCACCCATCCATGCTCACCCACCCAGCCATGCTCACCCAACCATCCATCCATCCATGCTCACCCACCCAGCCATGCTCACCCAGCCATCCATCCATGCTCACCCAGCCATCCATCCATGTTCACCCACCCAGACGTGCTCACCTATCCATGCTCACCCAGCCATCCATCCATGCTCACCCATCCAGGCTCACCCACCCATCCGTGCTCACCCACCCATCCGTGGCTCATCCGTCCCCATCCATGGCTCATTTGTGCCTCCTTCATGCTCATCCATACCACATCAGTTCTCATCCGTGATACATCCATGCCACTACACTGCCCATCCGTGCCACTACACTGCCCATCCGTGCCACTACAGTGCCCACCCATGCCACTATAGTGCCCATCCATGCCACTACAGTGCCCATCCGTGCCACTCTACTGCTCATCCGTGCCACTACCCTGCCCATCTGTGCCACTACAGTGCCTATCCATGCCACCACAGTGCCTCACAATAGTGTAAAAGGTAGTCAAATTAGATTCTAAATTTATGCCCCTAGAACACCTGATGGTGCTCTCTGCATGTTGGGCTTCTGTATGTGGTCAGGCTGTGTAAAAGTGTCACACATGTAGTATCGCCATACTCGGGAGGAGTAGCAGAATATATTTTGGGGTGTCATTTTTGCTAGGTACATGCTGTGTGTTAGAAATATTGTATAAATGGACAACTTTGTGTAAAAAAAAAAATGCATTTTCATTTTCTTTCCACATTTTCCAAAAACTTGTGGAAAAAAATGACATGTTCAAAAGACTCATTATGCCTCCTAGAATATACGTTGGGGTGTTTACTTTCCAAAGTGGGGTAATTTTTTGGGCGTTTCCATTGTCCTGGTGCTCCAGAACCTTCAAAAGTGCAAGAGGTAGTCAAGAAATTATGTGTGTAATTTATTATCCTAGAACGCCTGATGGCGCTCCCTACATGTTGGGCCTCTGTATGTGGCCAGGCTGTGTAAAAGTCTCACACATGTGGTATTGCCATACTCAAGAGGAGTAGTAGAATGTATTTTGGGGTGTAATTTGTGGTATGCATATGCTGGGTGTGAGAAATAACCCGTTAACATATGACAATGTTGGAAAAAAAAAAAATCTTAATTTTGCAAAGAATTGTGGGAAAAAATTACAACTTAAAAAAATTCACCATAACCCTTACTAAATGCCTTGGAATGTCTACTTTCCAAGAAAGCGTAATTTGGGGGATATTTGTACTTTCCTGGCTTGTTAGAGTCTCTGGAAATGAGATAGGCCGTCAGTACATCAAGGGTGATCAATATTCAGTGATTGGCACCATAGCTTGTAGACTCTATAACTTACACAAGGACCAAATAATATATACATTTTTTTTTTACCAAAGATATGTAGCAGTATAAATGTTGGCCAAAATTTATGAAGAAAAATTACTAATTTGCAAAATTTTATAACAGAAACAAAGAAAAATGCATTTTTTTACAAAATTTTCGGTGTTTTTTAATTATATCGCAAAAAATAAAAAACCCAGCGGTGATTAAATACCACTAAAAGAAAGCTCTATTTGTGTGAAAAGAAGGACGCAAATTTCATATGGGTACAGTGTTGCATGACTGAGTAATTGTCATTCAAAATGTGAGAGCACTGAAAGCTGAAAATTGGTCTGGTTGTTAAGGGGGTTTAAGTGCCCAGTGGTCAAGTGGTTAAATGGTAATCTATACTGCATTCAAGCTCCCACATTTTCTGCAAATGATCCACTGTTTGCTATATGTTTAAATGGTAATCTATACTGCATTCAATTGAAATAGTGGCGTGTATAATAGATTCATCACCAACCCGTGCCAATGTCATAAATAGTATGCACCAATGAAAAGGGGGGGTTTAGATTACTTGCTGCAGCTGCAGTGTACAAAGAAAGGGAGATACTCCCAAAGATTGCTATATCAAAGAAAGAAATATGTGGCGCTGGCAGCCACCCCTGTTGCGATATGATATAACCGTGAGTAGAAATAAAAATATATAAATTAATAAATTAGATATGCTGGAATCCCAGCATGACAACTGAAAAAAATGTGAAAAAATAATTATAAACTCACAAATATAAATGGCAACCATATAAATCAAACATTATAATAAATCAGAACCAATCCATATGCTGCTAAAGTGTTCACTCAAAAACAGTTAATTTGTGCTTCAAATTTGATCCACAAATCATTAGTGTCATCATGATAGTTCATAAAGGATCCAAATCTCAAAGTATAAAAGTGCTTAGTGCTCCATTCGTATATGATAAGTGCTTCAGTGCTGTAAACCACTCCAAACGTTTGCCACTCTCCCCCTTTCTCCTCCTACTCACCAGAAATAGATGACCCACAGCTTTTCTGTCTGGGGTCCACAAAGCTTTTTCTGGTGTTATAAGATAATACCAGGGTGATGGTGCCTTTAAGAGCAGGATTCCTCCCAGGACCAATGTATTCAATTGGCTTTGAATTAAAATATGGCAAACATAGTGTAATACTGTAAAATATACTTTTATTTGTGCAGGGGTAAAACAAACTCACCGAAAATCCAGTAAAAGAAAGCGGTGTATCAATTTTCAATGCAGCGTCATACTTCCTCCTATCCCGCCGCTATGCGTTCCACGGAAATGGGAAGTGACGCAATTTCCTGTCTGTGGATAGCATGTGACGTCACTTCCCGTTTCCGTGGAACGCATAGCGGTGGGATAGGAGGAAGTACGGCGCTGCATTGAAAATTGATACACCACTTTCTTTTACTGGATTTTCTGTGAGTTTGTCTTACCCCTGCGCAAATAAAAGTATATTTTACAGTATTACACTATGTTTGCCATATTTTAATTCCAAGGCAATTGAATACATTGGTCCTGGGAGGAATCCTGCTCTTGAAGGCACCATCACCCTGGTATTGTCTTATAACACCAGAAAAAAGCTTTGTGGACCCCAGACTGAAAAGCTGTGGGTCATCTATTTCTGGTGAGTAGGAGGAGAAAGGGGGAGAGTGGCACACATTTGGAGTGGTTTACAGCACTGAAGCACTTATCATATACGAATGGAGCACTAAGCACTTTTCTACTTTGGGATTTGGATTCTTTATGAACTATCATGATGACACTAATGATTTATGGATCAAATTTGAAGCACAAATGAACTGGTTTTGAATGAACACTTTAGCAGCATATGGATTGGTTCTGATTTATTACAATGTTTGATTTATATGGTTGCCATTTATATTTGTGATTTTATTATTATTTTTCAATTTTTTTTCAGTTGTCATGCTGGGATTCCAGCATATCTAATTTATTAATTTACATATTTTTATTTCTACTCACATTTACATCATATCGCAACAGGGGTGGTTGCCAGCGCCGTGTCATTCTTTCTTTGATATACTGCATTCAAGCTCCCAACTTTTCTGCAAATGATCCACTGTTTGCTATATGTTGACATGGTAATCTATGCTGCTTTCAACCTCTTTGCCTCTGCCCATATCACCATAATGATTCATGGATCAAATTTGAAGCACAAATTAACTGTTTTTGAATGAAGACTTTAGCAGCATATGGATTGGTTCTGATTTATTATAATGTTTGATTTATATGGTTGCCATTTATATTTGTGATTTTATTATTATTTTTCAAAATTTTTTCAGTTGTCATGCTGGGATCCCAGCATATCTAATTTATTAATTCACATATTTTTATTTCTACTCACGTTTACATCATATCGCAACAGGGGTGGCTGCCAGCGCCGTGTAATTCTTTCTTTGATATACTGCATTCAAGCTCCCAACTTTTCTGCAAATGATCCACTGTTTGCTATATGTTTACATGGTAATCTATTCTGCTTTCAACCTCTTTGCCTCTGCCCATATCACTGTATTGTTTATTTTGCTTTCTTATTGTCTATACTTAAATTATGAGCCAATGCTATCTTTATTGCTTTGCCCTTCCGCTATGTTGTGGTGTCTTGTATTATTATTATTATACAGCATTTATATAGCGCCGACAGTTTGTGCAGTGCTTTACAATATTAGGGCAGACAGTACAATTACAATACAATTCAATACAGGAGGAATCAGAGGGCCCTGCTCGTTAGAGCTTACAGTCAAAGAGGGAGGGTTGAATGATACGAAAAGGGCAGTAAACTGCAGGGGATGAGCTGATTGAGAAAATAAGGAGTGTAGTTAGGTGGTGGCAGGATAGGCTTCCCTGAAGAGAAAAGTGTAGTCTTCATTTGGTGTTAAAAGTTCATTCTGTTAGCAATGTGTCCCTCCTATGCAATCCTGATTGATTAATTGGCAATACCCCCACCCAACTCAGTATAAATATAGGCCTTCCCTAAGGTCTGCAAAGGCCTTGGTCTGCATTGGCAGGGATTGCATTGACAAATATCATCTTGGATAACGTATTCATATTGGATTAAGTATTACATTTCGGCTCAGCACTTCAGGGAATGCACAAAGTGACAAACAACAAAATACTCCAAACCACTAAACAG
Source organism: Glandirana rugosa (assembly GCA_018402905.1). Taxonomy (NCBI): domain Eukaryota; kingdom Metazoa; phylum Chordata; class Amphibia; order Anura; family Ranidae; genus Glandirana; species Glandirana rugosa. The sequence goes on along the minus strand of BLSH010073885.1, from coordinate 59,238 downwards.
ACTACAGGTGACCTGATTCCTCATAGAACTTTTTCATCACTCATCCAGTCTGATTCTAAATCTCCCACTCTGTATCATGCACTTCCTACCTTTTCTTCTCACAGTTGCATCCTCTCTCCTTAAACTCTCTCTCCTTCACCCCTCTTCTCCACCCCACCATTTATATATATCAACCTCACTCCCTTCTTCACCTTATTACTGCCCTCATCAGCTCCTGCTACTTCTGAACCCACATACCAATAAAACCTCCAGTACACTGGGAAGTGTCCCCCCACATAAGTCACACTCCCATATCACCTCCCTCACCCTTCTGCTTCTCCTAACTTCTGGAGATATTTCCCCAAATCCAGGACCACCATCATTTACCTTTGGACAACATACCAGACACCCCCAATCCTCTGACAGCAGGCGCAATCCACACATTCTAATTTCTATTCCTCTTCTGCCTTGAACCAGCCTCCCGTTCTCCTGTGCCCTTTGGAATGCCCGCTCTGTTTGTAACAAACTTACCACCGTCCATGACCTATTTATCACAAACTCCTTCAACCTACTTGCAATTACAGAGACCTGGCTTCAAGATTCTGACTTTTCTTCCTCAGCTGCCCTCTCCCATGGTGGCCTCCTGTGGACTCACTCTCCCAGGCCTAGTGGACGAAAAGGAGGGGTGTTGGATTCCTCCTTTCCCCTCAAAGCACTTTTCAAGTTCTTCATCCACCCCCTCTCTGTCCCTCTCCTCATTTGAAGCTCACTGTATTCGTCTATTTTCTCCAGTTTCATTGAGAATTGCTGTGATCTATCGGCCTCCTGGACCTGTATCAAGCTTCCTTGACGACTTCTCTGCCTGGCTACCCTACTTTCTTTCTTCTGAAATTCCAACAATCATTTTTGGCGACTTCAACATCCCTGCTAATCTTAACACTTCTGCTACTTCTAACTTTCTGAGGCTAACCTCCTCTTTTGACCTAAAACAATGGACACATGCTTCTACTCATACTGATGGCAACTGCCTTGACCTCATATTCTCCTAACTATGCACTCCGCGCAACCTCTCCATCCTTTTCCTCTCTCTGATCACCACCTTATTAGTTTCACTCTCTCCTTGTCTTCCTCCTCCTTGCCTTCCAGCTACCAAACAATTACCCGTAGATACCTTTGCCATCTTAACCCTTCTCTTCTTTTTTCTGCTACAGATTATCTCTACGACAAAATCTCATCCTTGTCCTGCCCCAACCTGGCCACTTCTATATACAACAGCTCAATGTCGAACACTTTAGATACCTTGGCCCCCTCACTACACACAGAATCAGGCCCCGACCACTACAACCCTGGCAGACAGACGATACCAGAAGCCTCAAAAAAAAGAGCCGTGCTCTTGAGCGTCTGTGGCGTAAGACTAAGTCACAGCAAAATTTCAGCCAATATAAATCTGCACTCCAACAATACCATTCCTGCCTCCACACTGCCAAACAGTCCTACTTTATAAGTCTTATCAACAACCTCTCACAGAGCCCCCGTCAACTCTTTTCTACCTTTAACGCTCCACTTCATCCTCCATTACCTCCACCCACTAACTTGCTCACTGCCCAGGAGATTGCTAATCACTTTAAAAATAAGATTGATACAATTCATCTCAAGATCTACTTTCTACAGATTTCTCACTCCCCTCACACTCTTTGTCCTCCCGCACAATCAATACTCTCGTTTAACCCAGCTACTATAGAGGAAGTCACTAAACTTCTCTCTAATGCCCACCTAACCTCCTGCCCCCTGGAACCCGTTCCTTCTCAACTACTACAGTCACCCTCTGACTCTGTCCTACACTCTTTAACTCATATCTTCAACCTCTCCCTCTCTACTGGCATCTTCCCCAACCCTCTAAAACATGCATTAGTCACTCCCATACCAAAAAAGGCCACACTGTACCCCACAAATCTTAACAACCTAAGACCCATTTCCTTACTCCCTTTTGCCTCCAAAATCCTTGAACATTTAGTTTACAACCGACTGAGTGACCACCTCACTGAAAACAACCTTCTTGATCCCCTTCAGTCTGGATTTCGTCCACAGCACTCCGCAGAAACTGTCCTCCCAAAACTCACAAACGACTTACTAACAGCAAAAACCAACGGTCATTATTCCATACTCTTACTGTTGGACCTCTCCGCTACCTTTGAAACATTTGATCACCCCCTCCTCCTCAAAAAACTGAATTTGGGTGGTCTCCATGACTGTGCTCTCCGTTGGTTCGAATCTTACCTATCTCACCGCACCTTCGGTGTCACTTACAACTCCACTTCCTCCTCTCCAACTCCTCTTACCGTTGGGGTCCCCCAAGGCTCTGTCCTTGGACCCCTACTATTCTCGATCTACACGTCCTCCATGGGTCAGCTGATAACCTCCCATGGCTTCCGCTATCATTTATATGCAGATGACACCCAAATCTATCTCTCTATCCCTCAGCTCACCCCATCAGTCTCCTCACAGATCACTGCTTTACTAACAGACATGTCTGCCTGGATGTCACAGCACTTCCTCAAACTGAATCTAAAACTTATCTCATGATATTTCCTCTCCCACATGCCCCTTCCCCTGACTTCTCTGTTAGGATCAATGGCACAACTATTAGTGTGTCCCCACATGCCAGGGTGCTAGGGGCAACCCTGGAATGTGAACTGTCCTTTCAGGACCACATCCAATCCCTGTCCAAATCATGCAGCCTCAGCCTACGCAACATCGCTAGATAACCAATGACACCACCAAGCTTCTAATTCACTCTCTGGTTATCTCTCGCCTCGACCACTGCAACTCTCTCCTTATTGGGTTACCTTTGCATACATTATCCCCCCATCAGTAATGAATGCTGCTGCAAGACTTATCTACCTTACCAACTGCTCAGTGTCCTCCACCCCTCTCTGCCAATCTCTTCACTGGCTTCCACTCACCCAACGAATAAAATTCAAAGTACTAACAATAATTTACAAAGCCATCCACAACTCTGCCCCCAGCTATATCTCTAACCTAGTCTCAAAATACCAACCAAGCCACCCTCTTTGGTCTTCCCAAGACCTCCTAGTCTCTAGCTCCATTGTCACCTTCTCCCATGCTCGCCTCCAGGATTTCTCCAGAGCTTCTCCAATCCTTTCAAACTCCCTACCCCAATCTGTTTGACTGTCTTCTAATCTATCCATGTTTAGACGATCCCTGAAAACTTTTCTCTTTAAAGAAGCCTATCCTGATTCTATCCAATACTCTCTTACTTTCTACATCAGCTCATCCCCCACAGCTATTACCTTTTTGTATCAATTGACCCTCCCTCTTAGATTGTAAGCTCTAACGAGCAGGGCCCTCTGCTTCCTCTTGTACCAAATTGTGATGTAACTGTACTGTCTGCCTTCATTTTGTAAAGCGCTGCGCAAACTGTTGGCGCTATATAAATCCAGTATAATAATAATAATAATAATATTACTCATACCTTTATGCCATGATCTTTGTTGTGTAGCCCCAGTGTGGGTGTTCAGTTGACATGTCATTCTACCCCATGTGGTAGTACAGCTTTCCTTGTTATTCATCTTTTTATTATATTGTGGGTTTGACCCATTTTATAATGTTTTATGTGCACACCTACAGCACATAACATAATCCCATCATAATTGTAATACTTATATTACTAAAATGATGTATGTAAACTTTTTCTATCAAATTGCGGAAATAACAAGCAAATTATGTTTACGTATGGGCTCTGACTAGGTCATGCAAGGACATTCTCCATCAACCAGTGTGTGGTAATTTTTGCTTTGTGCTTCGGGTCATTGTCATGTTGAAAGGTAAACCTTCTTCCAAGTCACAACTTTCTGGCAGAAGGCAGCAGATTTCCCTTTAAGAATTTGATAGTAGTTGGCACCATCCATTTTTCCTTCTGTCCTGACAAGTGCTCCAGTCCCTGCTGCAGAGAAACACCCCCATAACAGGATATTATCACCTCCATGTTTTACTGTAGGAATGTGTTATTTGGATGGTGAGCTGTATTAGATTACTGCCAGACATATTGGGGTTGATTTACTAAAGCTGAAACGTGCAAAATCTGGTGCAGTTCTGCAAAGAAACCAATCAGCTTCCAGGATTTGTTGTCAAAGCTTGATTGAACAAGCTGAAGTTAGAAGCTGATTGGCTACCATGTGCAGCTGCACCAGATTTTGCACTCTCCGGTGTTAGTAAATCAACCCCATTGTTTGGTTTTGAGGCCAAATAATTAAATGTTAGCCTCATTTGACATAACACCTTTTTCCATGTGGTTTCAGAATCTTCAAAGTGTGTGTTTGGCAAAGCTCAGTCGTGACTGCATGTGGCCTTTCATGAGGAGTGTCTTTTTTCTTGCAACCTTCCCATATAAGTTTAGAATTTGGGATATTGTTGTCACATGCACACAACCACCACTCTTTGTCATACATTCCTGCAACTGCTTCAGAGTTGACGTAGGCCTCATGGTAGCCTCTCTGGCCAGTTTCCTTCTGGCTCTTTCATTCAGTTTGGAGTGATGTCCTGATCCAGGGAGGGTCTGTGTTGTACCAAATACCTTAAACTTCTTAATAGCAGACTTCACTATGCTTCTAGGCATTGATTTTTGCCTGTCCACAACTTTATCCTGGAGATCTTTTGACAGTGCCTTGCCACCCATAGTTGATTGTTTGCTTCAGTTGCTCTACCGGGGACTGAAATGCTCCAGGGAAGCTGTTTTCATGCTGAGCTTTCAAAATGACCACAGCTGATCAGAGTTGAAAGTCAAATGTCTTTGTACACCATTGAGAAGATGATTAGCTGCACCTGATTGAGTTTACTAATTTTTAGGAGGGGGTGATCCTTTTTCCAACTCAGTGATTCTGTTTTTGATTTTTTGCTGACATGTTGGTGTTATATTTTTTACTTGTCTGTCTTCATTTCAGGCTGCAAAGCAACAAAATGTGGTTATTTTAAAGGGGGTGATTCTTTTATATATATATATATATATATATATATATATATATATACTGTACTCCCTAGTGTAGTTAGATGGTATATATTTTTCAGTCTTTTTTTTTTCCAAATCAAGTCAGCTTTTTTTTTTTTTTTTTAAATTGTTTATTTATAGTATTTTCAAGATTGTACAGTATACAAAGTCGTGCATATTATCTATACAACAGCAATAGAACAACAATCTTATCCTTTTTTCTTTATCCTTCTTTTCAAAACCAAAGAAATAACCCGAAAAGAAAGAAGCAGGTATACAAAATTGGTGTATTAAAATATCCAAGTTAACATTGAGTGTCATTCCCATGAATTCGGTATACCCAATCATTGAACAAGAACAACAAAAAGAAACAAGGAAATGGAAAG
>BLSH010073885.1:30691-53858 GCA_018402905.1 Glandirana rugosa | reverse complement strand
ATATATATATATACAAAATGTGGTTATTTTAAATGGGGTGATTGTTTTATATATATATATATATATATATATACTGTACTCCCTAGTGTAGTTAGATGGTATATATTTTTCAGTCTTTTTTTTTTCCAAATCAAGTCAGCTTTTTTTTTTTTTTTTTAAATTGTTTATTTATAGTATTTTCAAGATTGTACAGTATACAAAGTCGTGCATATTATCTATACAACAGCAATAGAACAACAATCTTATCCTTTTTTCTTTATCCTTCTTTTCAAAACCAAAGAAATAACCCGAAAAGAAAGAAGCAGGTATACAAAATTGGTGTATTAAAATATCCAAGTTAACATTGAGTGTCATTCCCATGAATTCGGTATACCCAATCATTGAACAAGAACAACAAAAAGAAACAAGGAAATGGAAAGACAAAATATAGCAATAAGAACATAGTTAACCATATGTGAAAGGTATATGTGAGAAACATTCACATTAGAGACTTTAGGTTCGGCACCAAGTTTCATAAAAAAGGCCTAGAGCCGGTCAGTAGATATTGATTCATGTAAGTGATGTGTTCTATAAGATGGTGTATGAGGTTGCCCCGAGGAATACTGAGAAGCATCCCACACCTCCCAAACCTTAGAAAAACATGGCACTGAGTCATCCACTACTGCAGACAATTTTATAGATAATTGAGATCTGATGAGGTTCGTAAGGGCTTTTAGCACAAAGTAAATCAAGTCAGTGGGTCTATCCAGTGTAAGGGTCCTGGATATGGTGGAAAAAAAGTGTTTAAATTGTTGGTAGGAGTAGCGGAGTTTATCGGGAATCTTATACTTAGCTTGTAGGTCTGAAAAAGATAGCATTTTGTATGTTACCGGATTTACTAAATGGGGTAATTGAAATACCCCTGCTTTGGTCCATGGTAACATACGATCATAGGAGAGACTATCAGGTATGTCTGGATTGAAGAGAATGTTTGCTAGGGTGGGGGGGGGGGGGGTGTTAGGATGTGAGAGAGAATTTTTCTGAGCATTTCTTCCAGATAGATAAGGTGAAGAGCATAGGGCCCAAGCAAATTGATTTTAGTTGGGGAATATATTTATCTGAAGAGGGCCAGAGCATATAGCATATGTGTACGGGCCTAGTGATGCTCATTTCTATCTCCACCCACCTATTTGGGGCCAATCTGGATGTCCAGGAGGTTATGGTGTGCAAAAGTGAGGCGTAGTAATATTTGATTAAATCCGGGGTTCCCAGGCCTCCTCTGTTTTTGAGGGCTGTAACTACAGAGCTTGCAATGCGGTGGGAAACATTGTTCCATATGAAACATAGACACTTCCTTTGGAGTAGTTTCATCTTTGTCAGTGGAATGGAAACAGGGAGGGTTTCAAATAGGTACAACAATTTGGGGAGGATTGACATTTTAAGGACATTAACTCTTCCAAGAAGGGAAGACCATTGTTTCAGCAAGAGGTCAATCTCAGCAAATAGGGGTGGGAAATTTGCCTGATATAACACTGAGTAAGAAGGGGTAAGACGTATACCAAAATATTTAAGTGAGTGTGTGCACCAATGATAGTTAAATGTCGCCTGTAGGGAGGTTAGTTGGGTCGATGGTATATTAATGGGTAAGGATTCAGTTTTAGAGGGGTTGATCTTAAATCCTGAGATCGAGCTGAAAGAGGTCAAGATTTTGTGCAAAGAGGGGAGGGATATGTGGGAGTGGGTAAGGGTTAGTAAAATGTCATCTGCAAATAGGGACAATTTATACTCCCGCTGTCGCAGCTGCACTCCCCGAATGTCTATGTGGTCTCTTATGGCTATAGCCAAAGGCTCCAGGCTGAGAATAAATAGAAGAGGCGACAGGGGACAACCCTGTCTAGTGCCATTGCTCAACAAGAACAACTGCGACAGGTAAGAAGACAACTGTACTTGAGAAGTGGGTTTAGAGTATAGGGTTCGCAGTGCCCCAATGAAAGAGCCTGAGAAACCGTATTGATGTAATACCACAAACATAAAGGGACAACTCAGGCGGTCAAAAGCCTTTTGGGCATCTAGACTCAAAACGATGGCAGGGTGTTTAGTCTTGGTCAGGAGGTCAATTAGATCTATAGTCCTTCTTGTGTTGTCGCCTGCATGCCGGACCAGGACGAATCCCACTTGGTCTTTGTGTATCAGAGTAGGCAATATCAGCGATAATCTGTTCGCCAATATTTTTGTAAATATTTTATAGTCCGAATTTAAAAGGGCAATCGTCGATAGTTGTCAGGGGAGGCAGGATCTTTGCCTGGCTTCAGTATTACCGTTATATATGCGGTGAGGAATTGATTATGTGGGAGGGTACCTTTTTGCAAGGAAGCGAATAGTTGTAACATGTAAGGGACTAAGACTGGGAGAAATGTTTTATAATAGGAATACGGGAGACCATCCGGGCCCAGAGTTTTATGTGCTGGTAAGTGACCTATAACCTCCGTCAGTTACTCAAGTGTAATAGGTGCGTTAATCTGCGCATTTTGCTCAGGAGTAATTCTGGGCATTTGTAGAGTTCTTATAAAATCTCTGAACTTCTCTTGTGTAAAGTTAGAATTCGGGTCAGTGCTGAGGCAGTTGTATAGGTTTTTATAATAGCTGCCAAAAACCTGAGACATAGTGCGGGGGCAATGGGTGGGAGTACCATCTAATTGTAGTAGGTGATCGGGTATTGACAGGAATGATCTGGGTTTTAACCTATTGACCAACATTCTGTGTGGTTTGTTAGCATACTCATAAAACCGCTGTTTAGCCATAGTATCGATTTGTATGTGTTGCTAATGGCCAGCGATTTGATACGGTTACGCACAGCTACGACATTTCTCAAACATTCAATAGTGGGAGCTTGTAATAGTTTCTTTTCAGCTGCACGCAACTGAACCGAAAGCTCTGTTCTTAATTTGTTAGAGTCCCGCTTCAGACGGGAGCCTATGGAAATACATTCCCCTCTGAAAAAAAGACCTTGTGAGCTTCCCATAGGATGGAAAACTCTGTGACTGAGCCTTCATTAGTTCGGAAAAATTCCGAAAGTTTTTCTTGTAAATCTTTCTGAGTGTCAGCACTTCTCAATAGTGTCTTATTTAGGCGCCAGTGGCATGTTTTAGGCATCAAAACAGACAGAGCTAGTTCTAGGGTAATGGGAGCATGGTCAGACCATGTAATTGGGTTAATCTCTGAGGAGACTACGCCCGGGAGCACTGGTGCCGTAACAAAAAAATGGTCAAGTCTACAATATAATTTATGCGTGGGGGAATAGAATGTGTATTGTTTGAGGGTGGGGTGATGCACCCTCCATGTATCATATAGGTTGTAGGATCTAACCAGTTTACGAAAAGATGTGGAGAGCTTCTGAGCGTGCAATGGTGGGGTGGACTGGAAAAGTGCATATCTATCTCTACTCAGTGACATGAGCAAATTGAAATCTCCTCCAATTATTGTAAAAGGCTGGCAGATAGATCGCAGGTTTTCAAAGACCTTCGTAAGGAATCCAATTTGACCTACGTTGGGAGCATATACGTTTGCTAAGGTAAAGGTTGTGCGTGAGTGAGCACAGTTCAGGAGAATCTATCGACCCTCAGGGTCTATAAAAAAGGATGTTATGTGAATATTACAAGAGCGTTTGAGTAAAATTGCTACTCCGGCTTTTCCTGAGGAATCGGAGGCTACGAAGGTTGTGGGAAATTGTTTAGATGCAAATTTAAAGGAACTACCAGATTTAAAGTGAGTCTCCTGAACCATAATCACGTCAGCCCCCGAGGATCTGAACTCCTTCAGAGCCAGCCAACATTTCTGTATGGAATTCAGACCCTTTACATTACATTAGATTATTTTTAAAGCCATACTGTTACAGAGTTAAGCAGTGCAATCGATACCTTGATAACAAAAACTATAAGAAACTTTGGTGCAACTTGGGCATACTGGAACAGTACCTGATAGGGGTCAGTGCAGAACTTTGTTGTATGTTGTCTCTATAACTCACATATAAAGCAGCCAGGTAATAGTCTGTGAAAAAGAAGAAAAAACAAAACAAAAGGAACATGGTGGAACATAAAACATATTTTGAGAGGCCTGAGGACTCAAAAAATGTCAGGAATCCCTTGGATATGGAGGGGTGCATGGCCCGTCGATTGATCAGGGCCCCAATCTGCATCCAAAAGATGGGGAAGGGGGTCCCGTCTCTTCTGAGAGATACAAATAGAGCTCACATCTAGCACTTAAAAAGAGAAAAAGGAAGGGAGGCGTGACCTGGACATGGCGCTGTGAGGACGTGTCTCCTGAGAGCTCTGCTGCTAGCACTGTAATTTCAGCCTGAACAGAACCTCCTATACGGTGATTTCACAGCCTAAACGATGGGAAAGAGATCGGTAAAATTTCAGCCGATGAAAGGTACCCCTAGTAACTCTATTAAGCGGTTTTTGGCCGCTGAACCGGAGGACTCCATGGAAGCAGATGGATTAGGCCGCTCGCCTCATGTAGCAGACTCCTCCCCTCGCCTGCGGCCTTCCACTGCCCGCCATTCCCTGACCTCTTCTGTTTGCTCAGAGGGTAGAGATGCCTCGTCGAGATGCTCGGAAGTCGCTGCCTTGGTGAGCGGACTCCCCACAAAAGGCGAACTCTCATCGATGCTCCATGGTCTAGAGAGAGCCATTAAAAAAGAAGTTTCGGCGGTTTGCACTGATTTGGCGCAGGTTCTCTGCAGGGTAGAGGAGTCCGAACTATGACTAGACAGACACGCAACGGCGATCAGAGAGCTGCAAGCCTGCACCCGATCCCTGGCAATCGCACACAGAATGGCCCTATACCGCATCGAGGACCAGGAGAATAGAAATCGGAGGAACAATATCAGGGTCCATGGGCTCCTGGAGGCCACAAGGGATGACGACCTTTGTGCCTCGATCCAGGGCATCTTCAACACCCTGCTGGGAAGCCCCGCAACCCACCCACTCAGACTGGACAGGGTACACCACGCCCTTCGCCCGCGCAATATGGCTTCTGAAAAACCCAGAGATGTTATCTGCCGGGTTCATTTTTTTGAAGAGAAAGAACTGATCATGCAAAAAGCAAGAGAGGCCAAGTCCCTAGAGTTTGATGGGGTTCATCTCACTTTCTTCCCTGACCTGGCCAAGGAGACACTGGATCGACGCCGTGCTTTAAAACCTCTTACCGAGAAATTGAAAGCCAACTCCATCTCCTACTGATCGCCAACAGGGATGGCAAGTCAGCTGTCCTGCGTTTCCCTGAAGACCTGGAAGCCTTCTGTATGGACTTGAACATAACCCCCCCAGAACTCCCAGGGTGGCAGGATGAAATCCCCGCTCCAAAACCCGGGGTCGGTGAGCCATGGCAGCGGATCTCAAGGGCTCGCCGCTCAGGCCCCACCGCGGCTAACAGTTAGAGGCCTCGGATAGGGGAATACTCTCGGCCATCATCATTAAAATGTCTGAAGCTGCCCTTGCTGGCTCTCATCTTACTCCTTGGATGTCCCCCATGAATGGCGGGATCTACGTGAGTTAAGTTACCAGGTTTTTTTTTCTTTTTTGCTGGCCTTCATGTCTTTTGTCCTCTCCTGTTCATCGTTCTGCTTCCCCCCCTGGAAAACGAAACGTTCCTTCCGCCTCAGCCACGCTCCTCCAGATACGGTCGTTTCATCGCACGCTAGTGAGCTGGAGGTGGGCCGGACACTAGAATCTCATTACTGGTAAAAATTCTGAACTCTGTGGCTCTCCTACTCCTTAGTTAATACCATAGCTTACGGAAGGCTTTATCTTTTATTTCTGTTTTTGATGTTTTTGTTACTTGTCTCTGTTCATCATTATAAGCAGTTAATGTTACACAGTGCACATGGTGGAGCTCGCTGTCTACGGGTTCCCCCGCTCAGCTGCTCTTGCCCCTGACGGGGGTTCATCGTCACCCTCCCTATATGGGGCTGGTCCGGTCCGGCGATCCGGGATAGACACCCAGCTAGGGGTGCCCCCGCGATCAACTTGACTCTGACCAGTTTCCCCATTGCGTGCACCTCAGTAGGTAACTCTGGGCTTCGGCCCATTCCCAGTTCCTTACCCCCCTTCTTTGCTCTTGGCTTTCTTATTCTTTCCTTTTTCTCTTTTCCCCACTTCGCCTCTCACTACTCTCTCCTCTGCTGCTCTCTTGCCCCGCCCAGGTTGGTTTCTAGAGTATCTCTCGGCTGGACTCAATGGCATCCCTTAACATAATCTCATTTAATGTATGGGGACTACACTCCCCAGGTAAACGACACTCTCTCCTTCGGGAACTGAAACGTCTCCGAGGAGACATTATCTTTCTCCAAGAAACACACCTGACCCACACCACACGAGTTAAACTGCAATCTTCTGAATATCTGACATGGTATCAGATAGGCATAAGGCCAAGGTACTTGCCATTGGGTTCCACTGAGATGTGTCTTTTACTATTGATAAAATGCAGGCTGATGATCACGGTAGATTTTTATTTATAAGGGGCAGCCTGGGCAACCTACCCTGCACCTTAGCTAATGTCTACGCTCTGAACCAAGACCAAACCGTCTTCCTAAGTGACACCCTTACTAAACTAATGGATTTTGCTCAGGGATGCATTGTCCTGGCAGGAGACTTAAATACTCCCCTTGAACCTCTTTTGGATACCTCCCATGGTAGGTCCTGCATACCTCCTAAGCGTTTATCACTTATCCGCAAGCGCCTACTTGAATTACAACTCATGGACTCCTGGAGGATAATGCATCCTACGGATAAGGATTTTACTCACTTCTCACACATTCATAATTCCTACTCCAGGATAGACTATATTTTCCTAGATCATCACCATCTAGATCTTTTACAACACTTTAAAATAGAAACCTCGATTTTATCCGATCACTCCCCAATTAGTCTTTGTCTCCACATCCCTACACTGCCAAAAAAAGAACAATAATTGGAAGCTAAACGACACCCTCCTTGCGAATGATTCGGACAAGGGTGAGTTAATTGAGGAACTGAAGTCCTACTTCAACGAAAACTCTGTACAAGGAATGCCCCCGGGGACTATATGAGAAGCCCATAAGGCCTATATCCGTGGCAAACTCATTGCCTTGGGTGTCCGTAAAAAAAAGGAACAGGCTCGGCGGCAAGCGGGCCTCCTCTCAGAAATAGTTGAGCTCGAAAGGTGACACAAAACCCAACAAACCCCAGATTTATTCCACTCTCTCACTTTGAAAAGGGAAGAACTTAGATCTCTCCTCCATGAGGAGCAGAAGAAACACTTAAAGATTGTCTCCCAGCATTTTTACGAGTGGGGAGACTGGCCAGGTCCCTACGCCAGAAAAAATCTGCATCCTTTATATCTAAAATAAAAACACCACTGGATTCATTGGTATATAACACTAAGGCCATAGCCAGAGAATTCCGTACCTTCTACCAACAGCTCTATCCTGTAGAGAAGGGAATTAGGGACGATTCAACTAGAAAAGAGGCCATTCGCGATTATCTCTCCCAGGCGAATTTACCCACTGTCCCTCTTTCTTCTCTCAAAGCTTTAGAGGAAGACTTCACAATTTCAGAATTGAAGTCGGCCCTTAAATCCATGGCCACAGGTAAAGCACCGGGCCCTGACGGGTTCACCATAATGTATTATCGCTCTTTCTCGGAAATCTTACTTCCTCATCTCCCACGGTACCCCCCTAAACGGGGAAACTTTGAGACCAGAAACGCTTCATGCCCATATCACCGTTCTCCCCAAACCAGGGAAAGATCCCAGTAACTGTTTTTGCCCGATATCTCTGCTTAATGTAGATGTTAAAATCTACACTAAGATGACCGCCTCCTACCTCTACTCCCGCTATGGGTCTCATGTGACCAGACTGGATTTATCCCAGGCAGGGAAGCGCATGATAACTCCCTTCGCACGCTCTCTTTAATCTACCACGTGCGCCTCACATCCCAGCCCACCCTGTTACTATCCACGGACGCTGAAAAGGCGTTTGACAGGGTGGACTGGGAATACCTGATGGCCACGCTTACCTCCCTCGGCTTCGGCCAACAGATGCTGGCACGAATCTCGGCTCTCTATAACTCCCCCACCGCCCAACTCCGCATTAATAGTACTCTTAGTGAATCTTTCACTCTACACAATGGAACTAGGCAAGGTTGCCCACTCTCCCCCATTTTATTTGCCCTTTTCCTAGAGCCTTTCCTGTCCACAATCCGACGCAACCCCAACATCCATGGCGTGAAAGTGGTTCCCACGGACCATAAATATCCGGCCTACGCCGATGACATATTATTCTATGTCCAACAACCACACATATCCCTCCCTAATCTAATGAAGGCCTTCTCTACATTTGGATCCATCTCAAACTTCAAAATAAACCTCTCTAAATTGGAAATACTTAATATATCAGTCCCGCTTAAATTAACTCACTCACTTATGTCCTCTTTTCCCTTTTCTTGGCAACCCCACTCATTAAAATACTTAGGCATCTATCTTACACCAAATTTGGCTTCCCTATTTCGCTATAATTATATCCCCTTATTGAATTCTATCCGCTCTGACCTCCAGAAGTGGCTCCCTCTGGCCCACTGTTGGCTAGGCAGGATCAATATAGTAAAAATGAATGTGTTGCCCAGGCTGCTCTTTCTATTCCAAATGATACTGTATAGGATATGTCCAGGGTTCTTCTCCACCCTCAGCTCCCTGCTGAACAAATATGTTTGGAATCGTAAGCGCCCTCGTATTGCTAAACAAAGACTGATTAAACCTAAGGCGGAGGGAGGTCTTGCACTTCCTGACCTTAAGAGTTATTTTTTGGCATGTACTCTATCTAGAATCTCTGACTGGAAATATCACACCCGATCCAAACTGTGGGTTCAACTGGAGCAAGATTTGTGTGGAGTGGAGCTATGGCCGCAGATCTGGATCCCTAAAGCAAATCGCACTCTCTCTGAACATACCTCGCCAGTCACGAAATCCTCACTGGCGCTTTGGGACTCTTTATGCAAAAAAAATAACTGGTTACACAACTCTCCACTACTTCAACATACTGGCCACTCCTTTTTCCTGCTAGGAAAAAAGGACCCCAACTTTAAATCCCAGTTCTCTCGCAACCCATTACTTCTTCACCACATTACCACTCCCTCTGGCATTTGGCCCCTGAGTGCCTTAATGGGCCGTGACTCACCCTCACCACTGGACAAAGGGAGATACTAGCAACTTAAAGCCTTTGTGGGTTCATTACCTAAACCACTAAGATCTGGGGCCGAGCTCACCCCCATTGAGCAGATTGTTTCCTCCACGCAACCCCCGCTCCACCCAATTTCCCAATTTTACCAGGCCATATTGTCACTCTCAATGAACTCTTGGCCACCCTTCCTCACCAATTGGGAAAAAGACTTACAACACCCTCTCACCGACTCTCAGAGAACAACTGTCTTCAAACTTACTCACACAGCGTCTATCTCCTCCAGGACTGCGGAGGTTAACTACAAGCTACTGGCAAGATGGCACTACACACCACTGCTTCTACATACAGCTTTTGAGGATGTCTCTGACAAATGCTGGAGGGGATGTGGTGAAATTGCCTCCCATGCCCATATTTGGTGGTCCTGCCCTCATATCCGCCCATATTGCGACTCTATCAGACACTGGATTCACACTATACAAGGATACCCTGTCAAGGATGACCCATGGACTATCCTGTTCAATTACACTGAAGATCCCATTAGCAAATATAAGAAATCTATCACCCCACATTTACTGAACGCTGCCAAATCTTTAATTCCTAAATTCTGGAAACAGCCTACTATTCCTACGGTTCAGCAATGGCTTCACAAAGTAGACTATATTTACTATATGGAAGATCTCACTCTATCTCTCAAAGGAAGATCTGATCAGGCCAATAAAACCTGGGCTTGCTGGTTTGCATTTAAATTCACCCGAGATTATTCTAGTCTTATGTCACCTCATTAATGGTATAACTGCCACTTGCTGAGCTTTTACGTGTTGAAATTTGTTGTTATATTATGCTTCTCTTCTAGTCCCTTCCCGGGCGGGCATGCATTCATTCACTCACCCCTTCCTCCCTTTCCCCCTCCTCCTCTCTTCGCTCCCCGCTATCTTTACCATTTCTTTGATCATTTCTTTGCTTCCTGTTTTCCTGCTCCCCTCATCTCCCCCCCTTATCTCCTTTTCTCCCTCCTAACCAGTTTTTATTGCAAAGATACTCATCTTGTTTGGCATGTACACAGTTCATATGTTTGCTGGACAGCCTTACCTCTTCAATAATGTCTATTGTGCTGAACAATGTCAATGTCCAATAGTACCAATGTTTAAGTTTGACGCTCTGTACTCTTTTTCTTTTATTTTTGGATAATTCATTCAATAAAAACTTATTAAACAAAAAAAAAAAAGAGAAAAAGGAAAACAATCCTTGGATAGGACAATGAATCATATGGAACTATGAGTACTCAGAATTTGGACCTATATCACAGACAGACCCATACTCAGCTGCCTGTGGGAAATAACAAGAAGTGCTCAGGGAAGATCCAGACTTCAGGTGGGAGATCTAGAGGGGGTAGACCGCTGTGGGGTAAAAGAAGGTTTTCGTGATCTCTGACGTGCTGGTGTCCAGATCTTCGCAGGCATCAAAAGGGATCTTGTTATCAAGAGAGGGAGCTGGAGCTCTTCTTCCGGTACAGGAGGGAGTCCCAAGTTGCGCATGAAAGATTCACTTTCTGGAAGATCCCTTATGGAGTATTGAACCCCTTCTTTAGAGGCTGATAAGTGAAAAGGAAAATCCACCTGTATGCCACTTGATGTTTTTGTAGATGCATGGTGATCGGGCGTAGGTTGCGCCTTTTAGCTAGGGTGATGGGTGAAAGGTCACTGAAGACTTTGATTTTGTTCCCTTTGTAGTCTATGCGAGATTTATTGCGTGTAGCCACAGTCAGAGTCTCTTTGCTTTCGTAAAAGTGGAAGCGCACTATTATGTCTCGTGGGTTGGCAGTAGGGGAGGTTTAGGTGCGGGTGATCTGTGTGCCCTGTATAATCGCCAGTCTATGTCCGGGATGTGGGGGGCCAAGGTATTGAATAGCCCCAGAAGGAACGGGCGGATTTCCTTGTCGCTGACAATCTCAGGGACCCCACGGATCCTTAGATTTTGTCGGCGTTCCCTATTTTACAAAACTTCTTGCTGAAGCTGGAGCTGAGAGACTGTGTGTTTGAGGGCAGCATTGTCTTCTTCCAAAACATGCACATATTGCACCAATTCATCAAATTTATTTTCCAGGGTGTCAGTGCGCTCCCCCAATTTGTCAATCTCCCCTCTGAGTTCTTGGGTGATTTTTCCAACTTTTCTTGTAATGTTATGTGTCAGGTCTTGCAATAAAGTCTGAAGCTTTAGGTCCAAAACCTCCACCATAACCATAGCAGCGGGCACAGGGGATAAAGGAGTTTCAGTTAGTAGTGACTAACCCTCCGCCGTTGCAAGGAGATCAGCGGGATCTGGTGGTTCAGCTGTGTTACTCAAGGCTGGGGACTGTGGACTAAGCAGATAACGCTCCATAGGATTCAAAGGTTGTGGATGAGATGGTGAATTGAATCCTCTGTAAAAGTGTTTTTGAAAGCCTATCTTGCCCATATGATGTGCAGAGTGTTAGGATTATGAATGTTGAGGCCCCTGTTGCTGAAGGTGCTGTAGATGCTGAGCAGGATCCGGGAAGGAAGAGACGAGGACCTGGGTCACATATTTATATGTTGATCAGCATATTATTCACTCATTTAAAGCATCTGCCCCATTCATTAGCTGCGGTGTTGGGAGTTGACTATGTGACACAGCAGGGTGGCGTGGGTGTGCCAAGATGGCCGCTGCACCAAGATATTTATAAATGATTCTAAACTCCCTGGTAAGAACAGGGTCAGGGAACCTTGAGGGGCAATCCGGGCAGCGGTCAGGTCAGTAGCATCAGGGACCTCCAAGATAAACTTTCCGGGATGCCGATTAGGATGCCAGGTATAGCATTGAACCCTGGAGGCCGCAGTGAAGCCTCAGGCTCACGTAGCTGCCACGGCCTCTGCCAGCCGCGATCCTGAGGCAATCGGGCAGCAGGACCTTCCGGAGGGGGACCTTGGCTGTAGGAATGTCCGACTATAGAGTTTGTGGGCTAATTAGCATGATGGCTAGGGCCAAATATAGGAGAATGGCCTGGATACCTGAGATTGCGGCCTAGGAGTTGCCGGCCCCCCCGCCGCTCGATGCCCAGACTGGATTGCAGTTGGAGGTGTGGAGTATAGGGAAGTATTAGTATTATAGGGAAGTGGTGATTCCAACTCTCACCCATCCCTGGGATGCTAGGATTCCCTTGGATTGCAAATTGAGTCCCGGAGCTACTCCAAGAAGCGACCGCCGTCAGTCACGCCTGGTCCATTTTTTTAAGGGTTCCGAAACCGATTTTGGGGGATGATCCTGTCGGTGGAGGGGCCCAGGAGAGTAACCTCGGTGCCTGCAGGGGTGGATGGAAGAAGGGGGCTCCAGGGGCCAAGCTACAAGGTCCGGCTATAGTAGGCCGCAAAAGCCGGGGGCCTCAATTTTTTACCGCCACGTGCGCCGGCCGCCGATCCGGGCGATACAGAGCTCAATGTGAAGCCGGGGAGATGGGGAGTTAGGCTAGGGTGTTTTTATTTCTCACCCGCCTTTCCCGTGCTTGGATTCCTGTGGATTGTCCCAGGCTTGTGCGGAGCTCTCCCAAGAAACGTCCAGCCGCGATTGCGTCAAGCCACGCCCCCCCCATCAAGTCAGCTTTTATTGACATATTGCACACAAAGAGAAATACATAAGCTGGAATACAAAGCATAATACTGTAGATATAGAGTATCGCAAGAGGGTTATATCCAAATGCGTGTATCTTAGTCCAGTAAACCAAGCCAACACATTTCTGCATACACTGATAACAGATAACAGGATCATCCTTTAACATAAGAGAGTAAACAAATGTTAATAACAACATGTTAATGAAAAGACAAGAATCAGACCATTTCTTCTCTTAGCTTGAATTAATGATGCTCCCTGGGTCCCCCCCCCCCTCCCCACGCCTCCAGACCGTCCAACCACCCCTCATGGGAAGTAGAGGTTGGACAGGGGCGCAGGAGTTGGGCCCGCCGGAGCAGCCCTGAAGCTTCTTTTGTGTACTTTTAGAGTTTGGGTGGTGGGGACCCTATCAGTGTGGCATAAGCCTGGCAAAATACAAAGAGCGTAGGAAGTGAATATCTCCTGTATCCGCTTAAGTGGGAAGGGCAGATAAGGTTCTCCTTCAGTCCTCCTTCATCGCGTGGGGATTGTGCTAGAGTATCGATGGTATGTCTATGTTAATCTGCATGCTACCTCTAGAACTGCATGGAGTGTCTCCATGCCTGGGGTGGTCTGGCTTCTTGTAATTAGAGAGACTGAGTACCGGTTTGGCAGGTAGTTGTAAGGGAGGTATATTCCTCAGATGTTTTAAAGTGTTGCCAGCAGGACCAGACAGTTTGAAATTTGTGGGGGGGTTTCGTTTGCTTGGTGGACCAGGTCTTCCAATTCTTCTATTTTGTTAATTTTTTTAAACCAGTCATGTATTGTATGGGGGATTAGGTGATTGCCAAAAAGAGGGGATAGTCAGTTTTGCTGCATTAACAAATGGATCGTAAGGGATTTTCTGTAATGTTTTTGAGGGATTGATGTGTGGTGGAGGAGCAGTTGTGCTGGCGAGAAATCGATCATGTAAGAGGAGATATGAGTCATCAAGCGATGAACTTCTGTCCAGAAGGGAGTGATTTTGGGGCAGGACCACCATATGTGTAGGAAAGATCCTATGTTTTTAGAGCAGCGCCAGCATGTCGGGGGGGAGGCGGGGTAAATTTTATGGAAACGTAGAGGTGTTTTGTACCATTTTGACAGGATTTTAAACCTGTTTTCCTGGGCTGAGACGTTAACTGAGCTCTTGTGTATATGTGTACAAATGGTTTCCCAGTCTTTGGAGGATAGATCTATATGAAGATCCCTTTCCCAGGATTTGATGTGGGTATTATGTTTGATGTCGATATTGGAGAACAGGATTGATTATAGCTCGGAGATCAAGTGTCTCTACGGTGAGGACCACGAGCAGAGCTCTTCAAAGGAGTACGTGGCCTGGAAAATCTTGCTCTGTGTCTAGGGCCGTTTAGAAAGTGTTGTAGCTGTCGATAAGTCCAAAAGTGCGAGGGATTGATAGCGTTAGCCTCTAGGAACTTATCGTAGGATAAAAACGTGCTGTTTGGGAAGAAGAACTCTGCTCGCAGATGTTGAATTGTTTAAGGCACCGTTCTAGTGTAAGTGTGGGATGGATCAGTCGGTGTTGCATACACCCTTGAGGGAGGTGGTTGCTAGGTAGCCATGGGAGAAGACGCAGGGGAGGAGGCGAGAACACTTGTTAGATTGACACCCAGGCTTTTGAGCTGGCGTGCGCATGCCAGTCCACTATTGTTGTGAGCTGGAAGGCCGCTTGGTATTTTGAGAAATCAGGAAGTCCAATGCCACCTTTTGTCTTTGGGAGTATTAGTCTGTCCATGCTAATTCATGGGGATTTGTTAGCTCATATGAAGTCTGAGCACGCCTTTCTTAAGGATGCAAAGAATGCCTTGGGAGGCATGATAGGTACCGTTTGCCTAATGTATAATATCCTAGGAAGGACATTCATTTTAATTGTAGCCGCTCTGCCAAACCATGAGAGTATATTTGTGGACCATGTTTTTAGGTCTTGCTGAATAGATCGCAGTATTGGTATGTCATTTTTAGCATAGAGATCGGACAGGTTGGTCGGGAGTTGAATTCCCAAATACATAATGGCATCGGAATTCCATTTGAAAGGTTGGGAAATGTTTAAAGCCCTCGATTTTACGAGGTTAATTTTTAGTCCTGCTACTTTCGCAAAGTTAGTCAGTTCTTGGAGGAGGTTGGGTAAGGTAATGTGGGGTTCGGTCAGAAATAATAGAATATCGTCGGCATAGGCAGCCAATTTGAATTCCTCGCTTCCGATGGGTATGCCTCTTATGTTAGGGTTACTTCTTATGCCAAGAAGAAGGGGTTCAAGTGTCAGAATAAAGATTAGTGGTGAGAGGGGGCGACCCTGTCTGGTCCTGTGCGCAATGGAGAAGGCGTCCAATAGGTGGCCGTTGACCCGCACCCTTGCCGCGGGGTTCGAGTGTAATGCCATGATATAGCGCAACATGTGCATTCTAATGCCCAAGGCTTGTAACGTTTCTGACATGTAGTGCCAGGCCACTCTATCGAACGCATTCTCAACGTCTAATGAGAAAAAACAGCTCTGTAGTTTGTTAGTGGTGATCCAATGGTGAATATTAATTGCTTTCAGGTTGTTGTCCCTGGCTTCCCTACCTGGAACAAAGCCTATCTGGTCCAAAGAGATCGTATGTGATAGGAGAGGGAGCAGTCTGTTGGTTAGTATCTTAGCGAATAATTTTAAATCTACGTTTAGTAGTGAGATTGGATGGTAATTAGGGACAATTGAGGGGTCCTTTCCAGATTTGGGGATCACTGATATATGTGCCGATAAGAGATCGCGTGGGGGTGAGGCTCCCTGGGCCAAGGAATTAAAGGCTGCTAGAAAGTGTTTGTTTAATGTATCAATGAAGGATTTGTAGTAGCCTGCTGTCAGACCATCCGGGCCGGGGGACTTACCGGGTTTGGTTTGTTTCAGCGCTAACTGCAATTCCGCCGTTGTGAGTGGTTTGTCAAGGTCCCTAGCTTCGTCTTCTGGGAGGGAGGGAGGCCCGAACTTATGTAAAAAGGATCTGATAAGATCTACTCGCTCTAGAGATGTCGGTTGGGCGAGCTTCGTCTGTAAGTTATATAGTTGTTTATAATAGGTGACAAACTGTTGCGCTATGTCAGGGATTGTTACTAACTTTTCTCCCTTAGGGTTGGTTATACAGTAGGGTGAATACTATTGTTCGACTTTTTCACTACAATTGACTGGGCCAAAATTTTGCCTGCTTTATATCCAAACTCATAAAATGTTTTTGGGATAAAATAAAGTTTCTCTTAGTTCTTTTATTTAGTTTGGTTGCCAGTTAAGACCTAGCATCAATTAGCTCCCGTAACTTGTTATCAGCCAGGGATTTTTTATGTGGGTGTTCAAGGGAAGATATCCTTACAAAGAGGTCGTTTAAGCGGGCTTGTCTAGCTTTTTTGTGTTCTGTTGTAATTGAAATCAGTTCTCCCCTTATCACACACTTATGTTCCATCCAAATAGACATAGAGGAGGCGTCTTGAGAGACGTTTTGCCTAAAGAATAGTTGGAGGCATTTTTGTACTCTTGGGATCATCGCTGGATCAGTTAAAATTGAGGGATCCAGTCTCCAGAATTTGGGTCCTAACGGAGCGTGGGAGATATTAAGCGTCATGGTGACAGGGTGGTGGTCGGACAAAAACATAGGTTAAATTGATGCTTGTCTTAACGAGGGGAGATCTCTTTGAGAAACATAGATGGCATCAATCCTGGAATATTTATTGTGCGGAGCCGAGAAAAAGGTATAATCCCTCGTGTGAGGTTGAAGAGTGCGACAGGAGTCATGCAATGTGAGTTAAAGTAAGCATCTTTTTATTGAGCGAAAGGCACTATATTGGATTGAGGAGGTATCATTCGAGGTATCTAGCGGAGGGCAAAGGGGGAGGCTAAAATCTCCCATGATCAGCATACCTTCTAAAAATTCTAGAATTGTATCCTTAACGTTTCTGAAGAAAGGGACTTGCGAGGCATTGGGGCATATATGTTAGCTACAGTAACTGGTTTATTGGCCATTGTTCCTTTTATAAAAATATATCTCCTGTCTGGGTCGGTTTTGGTTTGATAGACTTGGAGTGGACAGTGTTTAGAAGGGAGAACAGCAACTCCTTTAGTTTTGGCGCGGGGGTTGATCACGTGGAAGACCATTGGGTATCTGTAATTGTGCAATTTCGGGATTGTGTCGGATCTGAAATGAGTCTCCTGAAGGAAGACTATATAAGCCCTCTGTTTGTGAATGTAGGCCAGGTCTTGCAATCTTTTTTCAGGGATGTTGAGACCCTTTGTGTTAAGTGAAATAATTTTTAACGTGGTCATATTGTGAGGAGTGGCCAAGGCTTTGTGGGAGCTGAGTCAAGGCAATGTTCCTGAATTAGTACCGGGTGCCTTGGGAGAGGATAGGTCACTCTGCCCGGTTGGAGTCGGAGCGGTCAAGGAGATCTTCTGAGGGCAATAATCAGCATCTGTGTTGTAACGGAGGTGTGTTTGTGATGTATATGTGATTGATAGATAGGATGTACCCCTACAAGAATGGGGTCGGGCACTAAAAGTCGGAGACTAGGGGTATGTTAGACCCCTAATCTAGTATAAAATCGTTAGTTCCCCCAAAGTGGGAGTATCCGACTAGATTCAGTGGTGTGCTGGGTCTATATGACGTAAGAACAAATTACCTACAATGGATGTCCCACTGTGGGAGGTTGGAGGTAACGTAAGAGAGTTCAGTGAGATGGTCTAATCAAACAATAACAATGTGAACTATCGAACCAGCAATATAGGATGAGATAACCTTATCACAATACCAGTAGGAGAAAAACAGAAAAAAAAACTTCTAGGCGAACATGGGTACCTAGGTGGGTCTCGGGGAGAAGATTCAGCTATGTCAAAAGAGACAGGCAGAATAAATGAGTGGACAGGTCATGTAGCGGGCAAAATATATGATGGGGCGTTTTGGTTCAAAGGCATGAGCCTTGGGGAATAGGCAAATTTTGGACCTCAGAACCATTGGTAACATCCTTTGGTGGTAGCCATACTCTCCCGTCGGCTATGAACAAAATTCAATAGACAACCAAAAGACAGTGCCATAGCCTGTTAGGGTAATGTATCTGGGCACTCCTAGGCTCAGCAGACTAGTGGAGTGATAGTCTCCGGAGACTTGTCCGTACTCCCGCAGAGAGGTGCGCTCCAAGGCGCGTGTGAGGGTGCAGATAGTTGACCAGGTGAGGAGAGTTACACTCGGTGAGTAGATAAAGCGCACTGACCTCTACCGAGCGAATGCGGAGAAGGCTCCGAAATGAGAGACCATGGGGCGAGAGCCTTTTGGGCTTAGAAACACTATGCTCATTTAGGGATTAAAAGATCCTCTTGTGGCCCAAACGTCAAGCTTTCATTTGTGGTGAAACGATGCACTGGGGCCACGGTGTAGCAAAAAAAAAAGGGGGGGTGGGAGGGGGGGAAGAAGAGTCAGGTGAAAGAAAAGCAACAGGAACGAAGAGGTAACTTATCTGCCATCAGGGCTGGGGTTGGCATTGTCATCAGTCTCTTCGGGCTCTTCTGTTGTGCGGAGCTTTAATGGGACTTGGGGCGTAGTGCGGACCCGCTCCTTTGTGGTTGGCTCTCTGTTTGGATGGCGAGCGTCATCTCTGGGAAGCTTGGTCTTGGGCTTCCATTGGGGTGGACTTGCGTTGCTTATTGTGAGTCTGGAATTCTGCAAACCAATCTGGCACTTCAATTGGGGTGATAGCTAATGTATCAAAGAACAAGGGAAGGTCCTCTGGAACTCGTAGAGGCTCTTGACGACCTTGGTGGGAGGCTGACAGCGCAAATGGAAACTTCCATCTGTAGAGGATTTGTCTTTCTTGGAGTACCGCCAGAATGGCCCTGGATGTTGCAAAGTATTCTTGGATATGTCTTGGAAAAGGTATTTCTTTCCCTTGGAAGAAAAGCCAAGTTTTGTTTCATGCTTTGCAGAGAATGTCTTCCTTTAATCCAGTGGTTCTCAACTCCGGTCCTCGGGACCCACCAACAGGCCAGATTTTAAGTATTACCTTGGGGCGATGCAGACTAGAATACTGCAATCACTGAGCAGCAAATGATATCACCTGTGATGCATTTCAGTTATCCTGCAAACCTGGCCTGTTAGTGGGTCCCGAGGACCGGAGTTGAGAACCACTGCTTTAATCTAAAGTCGATGATATGGCAAATTATGTCCCTGGGCGTGTCAGAGTCTCCGCCCCTTGGCCGAAGCACCATGTGGATGCATTCCATGGGTATGAGTGTGGTGGGTGGTCTGTCAAGCAGACCATTAAAAATTTCTGAGACTGTCACTTGTAGTTGGTCCGGTTCAAACATTTTTGGTACACCCCTTAGTCTTAAGTTATGCCTTCTGCCCCGGTTATCGAGGTCCTCCAGGTGGCTGTGTAGATCTCTGAGTTGCACGGTGTGGGTATCCACTATCTGTAGAGTATGACGGATGGACGAGGATTGTTGGGCCCTCATCTTTTCTACCTCAAACAATCTACCCGCTATAGTTTGGATACCAACCCTTAGCTCAGAGATGGCAGCTGTTAGAGTTTCCTTAGCAACTGAGCGAAGGTCGTTTAGGCTTGGTTGTTATTGAGGGGTTAGAATCATCTGGTCACTGTTCGGAGGTGTTGAAGAGGGGGTAGCCCCATGGCTGGGTTGGGCCGTCCCTGGGGAGTCCAGGTGCGGGGGGGGGGGCTATGTCTTTGTGCTTGCAGCATGACGAGTATACTTTGGCTTAAGCTCCCGTTTGGGTCACGGGGGGAGCGGGATCTGGTTGCTGAGGAGGAGCAAGAGGATGTGCCCATAGTGCTTGATAGATCAAACGTCAGTAATGTCTCTTTAGCGATCAGCAGAGTGACCCCCTAGGTAGCAGCTCTATATGTAGCCTGTCAGCATGGCCATATGAGCTGTGTTGAGTCTAGGAATAAAGTTGCTGTATCCGCAGGGGGCTATGATAAGCATTCAGGGTAGAGTGTGATCTGTGTAGCAATTGTAACCTGGGCCGTGCGTGCTTCTGCTATTGCTGACTGGGGGTCCGGGTCTGTATGCTGACCTGGCATGTTGCGCCCGCCAGTGGGGTTTTAGTCTTGTGTCTGTTCAGAGGCTTAGATAAACCGCCCCTTATGCAGCGCCAAGTGCTGTGCTAGGCCCCGGTCCTGGCGACCTAATACGGTTTCTAGGGCCTGGCTGTCTGCGGCCTAGGTACAGGGTGAACCTGGCCTGTCTTACGGTGGGAGCGGCGTGTGTCACCGCTTATCTGCCAGGCTGGTCAGGTCAGCCTCCCTTCCCCGGCTTACCGGTGGTAAAGCTTCTGCCTGAGCCAGGAATGGCTGGGTGCTAGGAGAGGCCGGCGGCGGCCGTGAGATGGTGAAGGCCGCAAAGATGGCAGCAGCCTGTCTTCGGTGGGTAGCCCCGGGCTGCTCTCAGGACCCTCTGAAGGGCTCCAAAGTCTGCAATAGCGGGTTCAAGTAGTTGCCTCGGCTGCTGCGGATACAGCAAGGAGTAGTTTGCTGGATCTTGGGTGTCCTGGAAGGACGATGGCAGCGGATTGCTCATCTCCTCTACTGAGCCGCGTCCTCCTCCACAGACGTCAAGCCACGCCTCTCATTTTTCAGTCTTACATGCAGTACTTGTTATAACACTTTGCATGATTGCTGACATAATGAGAACACAAGCCACTGTTTCTTTACAATCAAAGAGATTTTTTTATGATCATACTGTAGACTATTATCAGGGCTGGCCCAAGACATTGTGCCGCCTGGGTCCAAGAATCAAATGCTGCCCCCCACCCCACCCCCAAAAAAAATCACGCCCACCAAAAGGTCCCCACATCAATTATTTTATATCAATTATTTTATATCATATATATATATATCATAATAATAACATATTTTATATCATAATAATTAAAACTAAAATTACATTTTTTAGGAAGTCAGATTTAAACGCAACAGCACCTTGTCTATATGCAAAATTATATGACATACCATTATGTTCAATTCCAAGGGGCAGGCTAGGGCAGTATAGGGGCAGGCTAGGGCAGTATATAGACAGGCTAGGGCAGTATATAGACAGGCTAGGGTAGTATAGGGACAAGCTACTGCAGTATATAGACAGGCTATGGTAGTATAGGGGCAGGCTAGGGTAGTATATAGACAGGCTATGGTAGTATAGGGGCAGGCTAGGGTAGTATATAGACAGGCTAGGCTAGTATATGGACAGGCTAGGGTAGTATAGGGACAGGCTAGGGTAGTATAGGGGCATGCTAGGGTAGTATATAGACAGGCTAAGGCAGTATATAGAGAGGCTAGGGCAGTATAGGGGCAGATGGAGCAGCCTGGGGGGCAATTATCATCATGACACGCCAAAACTGCTGAAAAAAAAATCTTGGTCGTCAATTTGCTGGATAAATAAAAGAGAAGGAGAGGTGGCCATGGTTCAATGTGCTGCCCCTCTCAAATTGCTGCCTGGGTCCATTTATGGACTATTATGGTAAACTTCATGAAATCCCTGAGTTGTCCCTTTTCAGATGTTTAAAGACAGCAGTTCATTTCTGTCATGTACTGTTAGTCATTTTGTTTTTACTGTACTTGTTGTTTTTTTCACCCTTCTGTAAAACAATTTAAGGAAAAAATGTTTTCTTTTTGATGAAAAAATTGACCTTACTGACCTGGCCGAAAGCAGTGAGAGCACCTTACAACTCTATACAGCTTTCTGCTCTGTTGTTACAATTTTAATAGAAGATGGGAAGAATGTTAAATGTTATTGTTTATTGCCCAGCAACAGCAGCATGAATATAAAATAGTAAAATTGATTTTGACATTATCTCAAATTGTTCACAATTTGAAATGTTCAGATTGTTTACAAATTGTTCACAATGTGATCTCACTTTACATATCACAGAACTAATTGTTTTGCACCATCGTATTTTAAAAATCAGTGTAATAAATGTAACATAAAAAAATATGGAAGGGCATCCGCATACATTATACAGTACATGCCATGTATTGGATATATTTACATGTCTTAAACTGGTATCATTAAAGAAAACAGAATACCTGCCAAATATATCAATATGCATGATCGGTTTTACATGATGCTACTATGATACACTTTTAGTTAGGGGAGAATAACAGAAAGAACACAATGGAGGCTTCCGGTAGCTCTTTGTTACCCGTGGCAGAGCTGGGCAAGCAGGAGAAGATCACTTTTTTGACAAGTAATTTATTAAAATTCTTTCCTTCTTCCTCGGGTCTTCCTTTGGTCTTCCTTCACCTAATCCTTCCCCGCTTCTTCCTCTGGTCTTCTCCTTCTTCCTCTGACTTCTTCTTCCCCCTTTTTTCCTTCCTCTGGTCTTCTCCTTGTTCCTCCACCGCCGCTGACCCACTGAAGATTCAAAAAACAAACCTTCTCCAATGATGCAATGGGGTGGATGATGACATTCAGAGACCCTGTCCCTTGTGACTTCACCACCCATGATTGGTCCATGATGTCACAAGGGGTGGCGTCTCCAGAAGATGTCATCTGGTGGCCACACCCCACAGATATATATAGCATGTGCGCCATGGAAGCGGACAGATTAGCGGGCCGCAGCGTCAGAGGAGGGTCATTTTTGATCTTCAGCGGGCTGGTGGTGGGAGCAGCGGCAGAGGAAGAAGAAGGAGTGGGGGAAGAAAAAGCCAGAGGAAGACTGAGGGAAGAAGGAGAAGACCAGAAGAAGTGGGGAAGGAGAAGACAGAGGAAGACAGGAGGAAGAAGTAAGCAAAGAAGACAGCTCTGAGCTATTTTACAATAAAGGACTTGTCAAAAACTGCCTATTGTTTTTTTCACACTACACTACTTTTTTTGGTGAATGGGTAGGGCTACGATGTACCCCATACTCATTCACATGGGGGGCGGGTTCTGGGGGCCCTTTGCTAAAGGGGGCTTCCAGATACTGATAAGCCGCCCGTCCACAGACCCTGACAACCAGCAGCGGCTGGTGTGGGAGGGGCGCTGGGGTGCCGCCTCCCCGCCGGCAAAAGAGGAAAAAAAAAAAGTCAACCCCACCCACCTGCAGGCGCACACTCATAGGCTGAGCAGGCGCACACTCATAGCTTGATTGGCTGCCCTGAGCCTCCGCTCAGGGTGATTGGATGAGAGGCCGGGGGCGGGTCACTGTGGCAGCGGATGACTTCCGCTCCCACAGAGACCATGACTGCCCGGGACCGACGAGGGGGGGACAGCCGCTCTCCGTGTGCCGAACTCTGCAGACCCAGCGCGCTCTCGCATGCCGAATCTCTGCAACAAGAATCCTGCCTGCTGGATGGGGTAAGTGT